>APFE030917817.1:144452-188528 GCA_000404065.3 Pinus taeda
CTGCTGCTCCAAAACAAGCTCAAGAACTGCTCACTAACTCTCAAAGAAGACTCTCACTCAAATGCATAAGATTGCTGTGAGAGAATGAGAGCACTTGGGTGAGTTAAATAGGTTTTGGGAGGGGGATATGGACCCCAAAGATCTATTAGCAATATTACATAATTGTTTGAACTCCAAATCAACCCTAAAACTAATTTAAAATCCCCAAAAAAACAGTTAACAGCGTGCCTTTGCGTCCGGGTTCCGTGCCCATGCTACCCAGCCGTTTCATGTCGGACTCAGTCCGTTTCGGCCGAGTCATTGCTGACTCGGCCGTCCGAACCGGGTTTCTCACCGAGTCGATGCCTAGGCTATTGAAACGAACCAACTCGGCCGAGTCAATGTTGACTCAGCCGTTTCTTAAAACACTGGTTGCTGGTGAAGAAGAAGGATGGAACCTTGCGCATGTGTATCGATTACAGAGCATTCAACAAGAAGACATTGAAGAACCGATACACCATACCACGCATTGATGTGTTGATGGATGAGCTTAGAGGAGCCAAGTACTTCTCTAAGATAGATCTGTGCTCAAGGTACCATCAAATCAAGGTGAGGGATCACGACATCCATAAGACGACCTTCAGATGTCACTATGGGCATTTCAAGTTTTTGGTCATGCCCTTTGGGTTGACCAACGCACCTGCCACCTTTCAGTCATGTATGAACCATGTGTTCCGGGGGCAATTGAGGAGATTTGTATGGTGTTTTTTTATCACATTTTGATTTATAACAGGACTTGGGAGGAGCACCTACAACCCCTGGACGTGGTGCTGCATATTTTGGAGGAACAACAGTTTTATGCCAAACTTTCCAAATGTGAGTTTGGCCTGACTGAGATGCTCTACTTGGGGCACATCATTGGCGCAGATGGGGTGAAGGTGCACGAGGAGAAGATACGAGCTATTCGAGACTAGGCGGTGCCTAGAGATGTGACATCGCTAAGGAGGTTCTTGGGCATCTGCACCTATTACCAGAAGTTTGTCAAGGGATTCTCGCAGTTGGCAGCACCCCTCACGGACTTGACCAACAAGGGAGATTTTGCATGCACAGATGGAGCCCAATCAACTTTTGATTGCATCAAGGACGTGAGGAGTAGTTGTCTAGTGTTGGCACTCCCAGATTTTACTTAGCCATTCACCGTGGAGTGTGATGCATCAGGAGAGGGGATTGGGGCAATATTATCCTAGGATGGACATCCCATTGCTTTCGAGAGTCGGAAGCTCCTACCCCCATGAAAAGTTGTATTCTATATACGACAAAGAGATGTTGGCCATCATGCATGCATTGGCCAAATTCTAGCAGTACTTGGTGGGTAGCCGATTTTGAGTGAAGACAGATCACAATAGTCTTCGCCACATCATGGCGCAACAAGGCCTCAATGATAGACAGCAGATATGGGTCAGCAAGGTGCAGGCCTATGATTCGATATCGAGTATGTGCAGGGGAAGCACAATGTAGTGGCTGATGCATTATCCAAGAGACCGGTAGGCCTCTCAATCATGAGCATTTACCATGGTTGGAAGGTCGAGTTGGTAGAATATTCTAAAGACCAACAGGCATGAGAGATCTGGCACGGGACACATGCAGATGAGCGCTACCGAGTGATGGTCGAGGTCATATACTACAAGAGGCACATATTTTTGGTATCGGGCTTACAGTTGAGGGAGAGAGTACTCCATGCAGCACACGACTCGCCATTATTAGGGCATTAGGGGTTCAAGAAGACATACATAGCAGTCAAAGAGCACTTCACCTGGAAGGGCCTCAAGGGTGACATGTTGAGGTACGTACAAGAGTGTGAGGCATGCCAGAGGAATAAAGTGGATTTGACCCATCCAGCAGGATTGTCGCAGCCACTTCCCATTCTTAAGGGGAAATGGGAGAGTATCTCCAAGGATTTCATAATGGGGCTTCCCACAGTGCAGGGCAAGGATTGTATCTATGTGGTGGTTGATCTACTGACCAAACATGCCCATTTCTTCGCCATTCCGACCTGATACTCAGCCTCACAAGTTGCAGTGGTGTTCTTTAGAGAGTTTTTCCCTTTGCATGGACTCCTTAAGAACATAGTGAGTGATAGAAATAGGAGGTTTTTGGGAGGATTCTGTCAAGAGCTCTTCAGATTAGTGGGTACTGAGCTCACCCCGAGCACGAGCTACCACCCTCAGACAGATGGCCACATTGAGCGAGTTAACTAGTGGTTGGAGCGGTATCTTAGGAACTACGTGACTGTGCAGCAGAGGGCATGGATTCGATGGCTGCACTTGGGTGAATATTGCTACAACACCACCCATCACATGTCCATTGGTATGCCACCTTTCCAGGCTTTGTATGGTTATGATGCATTATCTTTCGCTGACATTGTTTTTGGAGATAGTCGCGCCCCAAAGGCCAAAGATTGGATCCTCAAGAGCCAAGATATTCTCAAGGCTCTCAAGGATAACTTAGTGACAGCTACAATCGTGTTTCAATGGGCCGTGTTGTCGCACAATGTTAATTTTTCACATGTTTTATGCTTAGAGCAATTTATTTCAATTTTCACAGTTAGCTCAATATCTTTTCCAGATTAGCAATCATATCAACATTAAAGTAAACTGCAGATAGAACATAAACATAAATCGCAAAAGACAAGCCAAGACAAGAAGACACATGTGGCGCTAGCCAGGGACAAACCCCAATGTGGGGAAACCCTTGATCAATTCTTCTTTTATGTTCTTCAATAATTCAGTAGATAGAGAGAGATAGAGATAGTACATTTACAATGGAAGTCAACACTTTGACTTATTATATCTACATGAGATCAGTGGAAGACAAGCTGCTTCAACTGATTCTCCAATGTGACTCCACCTATCATAGTGTTGCATCTTGTCTACATACTGCACCTCGTTGCGCTGCACCATGCTACACTTCATGTAGATGCTCTTGTCACTTTGTTGCTCCACTCTTTGAGCTGCTCTTATCACGGATCTGCATCTAATGTTGTACACATTGCTTATCAGTTGTACTTGTCACTGTGTTTTCACCCAATCATACACACAAGGCATACTCAATACATCATCATGCTGCAATGCCTTGTTGCTACATCATGTTGCTGCTATACTTTTGTTGCTTCATTATACTGCCATATGTATATCAGCCTTAGCTGCTTGCTATGGCTTGCAGCCTAGCAAAGCAACTAGGCTATAGTTCCAGATTCCTTCAAGCATACTCAAACTAAACAATCCTTCATTGTCATGTTGTCACCTACAGCAATCCAAATTTATACTGTGAATAGGTGCCATCTTTTGTTGCGGATAAGGAGACTCTTCACTTGCTGCGTATAAGGTTTCTTTGTTGTGGAATGAGTGACTCCTCTAATCAGTGGATATGATCACACTTTAGTTGTGAATGAAGGCTCAATGGATATGCTGATTTAGGGCATCTTAGAACAACGTAGAATGGCCTCCTAGAATAGTGAATAAGGGCTGCGTAATAAGAAATTTAGGACAACGTATGAGGGACACCTTCATACTGTGTATTGGTACTCCTCTTGACAGTTACAGGTCTCCTATTTAACTGCAACCAGATCTCTTTGTATGACTTGACTCAGTGCTATTGTTAGAGCACCAAAATACAAGCATATACATATATACGCTTAGGCTGCTAGGAGACCGAATACTATTTATTATGATGCCAAAACAATGCCTCTGTTTTTCTTATTTAAATACACAGTGATACATTCGTAATGCGAGATTTGTCTGTTCCTTAAGCACCAGAGTTTATGACTGCACCTAAAGCCCAAACAAGGTGCAGTCAAACCCTTTGTTGTGGCTCAGCTTCAAGCGGAATTTCAGATGACTGCGGCTCCTCTTCATGATTGCGGCTCTCTACGGCTACATGTCTTCACTACGGCTCCTCTTTATGACTATGGCTCTCTGCGGCTACATGTCTTGACTGTGGCTCCTCTTTATGATAGTAGCTCTCTGCAGCTACATCCCTTGACTGCGGCTAGGGCATCATTCTTACTGCAGCTAGGGCATCATCTTACTTAGTCCAGCGTATACTCTTAGTGTCTCGCCTTCACCAAAACCCAAAGATGTGGAGAGAAGGAGATCACATGAAGAGTGTGTGACAAATGACTTCAAGTCCTCTTCTATTTACACTAAAACGTAGAGGTTGAATAGACATGACTAATGGGCTTCTGAGCCTACATAAGTTGCTGGCCAACTTGACAATTTGTCCATAATCAAAATAAATTCATATCTTCATAAATACTTATCGGAATCGGATGATCTTTAGATCAATCCTACACCTCTCTATGAGAAGGATCCAAGAAAAATATCAGCTGCCATAAATAAGATGACCCACATGGAGTTTGGCCCTAGTTGCCAATTTTAACACTCCCTCTCAACTAGGGAGAACTCCATCCGTTGATCCATATGTCCGACTATACTATCTCTGCCATCAGTGCCCTGCACTGATCTGCTTTGCTCTGATCTGTTGAGCTCTGCTCTGCTCTACTCTGTTGAACCATGAAGAAGAAGAATTGATCGAGAACGTCTTAGACCATTCTCTACTGACCCGAAGTCAGTTTCATCTAAAGAGAGTGTCACATCACTCTTACTGACCCGAAGTTAGTTTTACTGATCCCAGATCAATATCACAAGAGAGTGTCTCAAACCACTCATACTGATCCCAAATCAGTTTCATTGGTCCCAAATCAATGGAGGTCATCCTAGCATAGGGAGTATGGTAGATAGAACGATGTGTCCATTAATAGAACTACTATGGTCCCTATCCTCATTTCCATGCTCATTGATCAGATGAGAGGTACTTCCCTTGAGTCCCAGACTGCATGGGTAGGATGCCTCAACATGAGAACGAATCATCCTGTCCACAGGAGAACGAATCATCCTGTCAGTGGATGCCATGGAGAATGAATCATCCTGGCCCACAGGAGAACGAATCATCCTATTCCACAGTCGCCACGGAGAATGAATCATCCTGGCCCACAGGAGAACGAATCATCCTATTCCACAATCGCCACAGAGAACGAATCATCCTGGTCCACAGGAGAACGAATCATCCTATTCCACAGTCGCCACAGAGAACAAATCATTCTGGCCCACAGGAGAACGAATCATCCTGTTCCACAGTGGCCACGAAGAACGAATCATCCTGGCCCACAGGAGAACGAATCATCCTGGCCCACAGAAGAACGAATCATCCTGTTCCACAGTGCACCACCAGGGGAGGGTGAGTCGCCTTGTCGTCGTATATTGCTCCAGTAAGTACCCCAAGCCCCCCAGAGCTCCCAAAGCTCAATGCATGCAACATGTAGGATCCTTATAAGAAGGTCTCTCAATGACTCCATGTTGTTCGGGAAAGTCATAGATTTGACCTTTCCTCGGGGCTTTGACAAAATGTTTGTGACTTGTACATCAGTCTCAATGTGATGGAGCCTACCCGCTCATCGACTTACCATATCCCAGATAAGGCAGTATATGATGTCTATCTGCTGGAGCAATCATCGAATACGAGATTCCTCAATAATCGAATCCCACCTCTGGTTGTCACAGAGAATCATAGTGGTATTCATCATGTGTACAAACAACTCACTTAAGAGCTTCTGCAACCATGCAACTTCACACGAGATCATACTCGTAGCTGTGTATTCGGTGTCGGTGGTGTTTATAGTAACCGATTTCTACTTCTTGCTCATCCATGATATCGAAGCAGAATCTAAAGAGAACCAGCACTGAGAAGTGCTCTAGTGATCCTCCACACTGCCTACTTAGTCAGCATTCGAATAATCATGCAGTTTCATATTTCCGGCAGTGTATCTCAATTCACGAGAGATTGTGCCCCGAAGATATCTTAGAAGATTCTTGGCACCAATCCAGTAAGCCTCAACCAAATATGAGCTCACCTTGTTAAGTGAAAAACATATGTCCAGACGGAAGTTCACCAAGAACATCAACGCGAATGAGTTTATGAAACTCAGAGGCATTTCCCAAATCTGGTCCAACATCACTACCATATAACTTCTGAAAGTTAAGATCCTTGAGGTAGTCACGGGGTTGCAGTTTATCATTCCATATCCGAAATCCAACTCCCTCTTACTTCTGCAAATGAGAGGGTTTGCACCTGTCAGAATTAGGTCATCCTCATAAGGTGCCAGTATGAGAGGTCTATCATCCACAACCTTCTGGTAATGGTTTGGATCAGTTTCACTCCTAGTGAATCTCAGCTTCATCAGATAGCTTTCAATCCTCTCATACTACGCCCGGGGTGTTTTGCTTCAAGCCATAGAGGGCTTTCTTCTACCTGCATATGTGAGATTCCTGATCATCAATCTCAAACCCCTCGGGTTGTTCCAAACCTGTGGACCTGCTACATGAGGGGAATGGTCCCCTTATAAGATTTTCCTTCGGTACATCTCAGACATGTACCTTCATGCTCATTTGGAATTCAGGCATCCCTGTCACCATCTGACTCATAGATATTTGATGGTATGTGTCAATGGACATGGTCCCTAGTGGACTTCCTGCAACTTGATACAACCCTAAACTCAAAAACATCTTTGAAAATTCTATTTTCAAACACGTACCTTTCCGTCGATGAGTGCCACCTCGTAACCTTTGACTTCCATTGCTGAAATGGGCACCAAGTTCTTCCGATCAGGTACATAAAAGAGATTTTGTAAGTGAATCAAGTTACCCTCATTCAATTGAGAGTTAACATTCCCTACACCCTTTCCGGGATAGGTGGCATCAACTCCAAGTATAATCCCACGATTGTTTCCATCTCTACCAAATTAGAGAGTGCACCCATCTATCCGATGGAGTGCCATGAAGCACTACAATCTATAAGTCATATTCCCAAAGAATCTGAAAGAGAGGGCCAATACAAGATAACGCTTCTTTATCTTATCAAAAACAACATTTGATACTTCATACCTGGGTTCCTTGCTTTCTATGAAGAGTCGGCCATTTCCTTGATGACCTGCATTACTTGTCATTCCTTTGATCATAGAAAATGTCCCTGTTGTTATCATCATCAAGTGATGTGTCCCTTCCATTCAGACACTCCTTCGCATAATGGCCGAACTAGTTATCTGCCTTTCCTTCCACCCTAAGATCCGGTCGTCCAATGAAGTGATCTTTAGGTAGGCCATATTCCGTTGCGTCATTCTGATAATATTCTCTGCTTCAACTTCACCCTTGGTGAATTTGAAGAGGGATGAGGAATCCATTGATCCTTTTGTCCTTTCCCAACTGTCTTTGGTGATTGATCTTTCACTCTTACTTGGGCATTGCCTTCACCTCAGCTTCGATGCCATGTTAATTTTCGGTATGTTCTATGCTTAGAGAAATTTATTTCAATTTTCATAGTTAGCTCAATATCTTTTCCAGATTAGCAATCATATCAGCATTAAAGTAAACTGCAAATAGAACATAAACATAAATCGTAGAAGACAAGCCAAGACAAGAGGACACAAGATGTGGCGCTAGCCAAGGACAAATCCCAATGTGGGAAAACCCTTGATCAATTCTTCTTTTATGTCCTTCAATAATACAGCAGATAGAGAGAGATAGAGATAGTACATTTACAACGGAAGTCAACACTTTGACTTATTATATCTACATGAAATCAGTTGAAGACATGCTACTTCAACTGATTCTCCAAGGTGACTCCTTCACCTATCATAGTGTTGCATCTTGTCTACATACTGCACCTCGCTGTGCTACACCATGCTGCACTTCATGTAGATGCTCTTGTCATTTTGTTGCTCCACTCTTTGAGCTACTCTTATCACGGATCTACATCTAATGTTGTACACATTACTTATTAGTTGTACTTGTCACTGTGTTTTCACCCATTCATACACACAAGGCATACTCAATACATCATCATGCTGCAATGCCTTGTTGCTACATCATGCTGTTACTATACTTCTGTTACTTCATTATGCTGCCATATGTATATTAGCCTTAGCTACTTGCTATGGCTTGCAACCTAGCAAAGAAGCTAGGCTATAGTTCTAGATTCCTTCAAGCATACTCAAACTAAACAATCCTTCTATTGTCATACTATCACCTACAGTAATCCAAATTTGTACTGTGAATAGGTGCCATCTTTTGCTGCAAATAAGGAGACTCTTCATTTGCTATGTATAGAATTTCTTTGCTGTGGAATGAGTGACTCCTCTAATCAGCGGATATGATCACACTTTAGCTATGAATGAAGGCTCAAAGGATATGATGATTTAGGGCATCTTAGAACAATGTAAAATGGCCTCCTAGAACAGTGAATAAGGGCTGCATAATAAGAACTTTAGGACAACGTATGAGGGACACCTTCATACTGCGTATTGGTACTCCTCTTGACAGTTACAGGTTTCTTGTTTAACTGCAACCAGATCTCTTTGTATGACTTGACTGAGTGCTATTGTAAGAGCACCGAAATACAAGCATATACATATATACGCTGAGGCTGTTAGGAGACCGAATACTATTTATTATGATGCCAAAACAGTGCCTCTGTTTTTCTTATGTAAATACATAGTGATACATCCGTAATGCGAGATTTGTATGTCACTTAAGCACCCGAGTTTATGATTGCACCTAAAGCCTAAACGAGGTGCAGTCAAACCCTTTGCTGCGGTTGAACTTCATGCGGAATTTCAGATGACTGCGGCTCCTCTTCATGACTGTGGCTCTCTGCGGCTACATGTCTTGACTGCGGCTCCTCTTTATGACTACAGCTCTCTGTGGCTACATGTCTTGACTGCGGCTACTCTTTATGACTGCGGCTCTCTGTGGCTACATGTCTTGCCTATGGCTTCGCTTTATGACTGTGGCTCTCTGCGGCTACATCCCTTGACTGCAGCTAGGGCATCATCTTACTTAGTCCAGCGTATACTCTTAGTGTCTCTCCTTCACCAAAACCCAAAGAGGTGGAGAGGAGCAGATCATATGAAGAGTGTGTGACAAATGACTTCAAGTCCTCTTCTATTTACACTAAAATGTAGAGGTTGAATAGACATGACTGATGGGCTTCTAAGCCTACATAAGTTGCTAGCCGACTTGACAATTTGTTCATAATCAAAATAAATTCATATTTTCATAAATACTTATCGGAATCGGATGATCTTTAGATCAATCCTACACCTCTCGATGAGAGGGATCCAAGAAAAATATCAGTTTCCATAAATAAGATGACCCACATGGAGTTTGGCCTTAGTTGCCAATTTTAACACACAGAATGTTTAGGCACCGCGACAACGGTTCAGATCTGGGGCTGTCACTCGGATCCCCAATCTCTCTATTTAATTTGTCTCTCTACAGCAAGCTAAGGGGGGTAGACCCTATGGATAAATGGGATGAAGGAGAACTAGCTAGGAATCAACCGGCTCAGGAGACACAGCAAGGCAATCAAATACTTGATTAAGGCTTAGCAAGATTTAGAATTTGAAAATGATTAATACTAGTGCCTTATGGAGTCGATGATCCAAGTAATTGATTATCAATTGCTACTTAGGAAGATGAAATCTATTTGCAATTCCAAAATAAAAGTCTTTAACAATCGCTTGAAAATATTTGCAAAATGTCTAACATGTAACAAGCATTAAATAGTCCAAGCAATGACGATAGATAGATGCAAGACATTCAACAGATGCACAATGCCTTTAGCAATTAAATTTCAAGAGATACAAATACTTTAATCAACCACGAAATTCAAAAGCTATCCAGCGCAGAACCTAGAATTTAAATGATTTATGCTTAGTGACCCAAATCTAGGAAATTCACCACTTTCCAATAGTTAATCTCTAGATATAAATATTTAGACACGTTTAACTGTAGTGAAAAGGAAATGTTGATACCACAAAAGTTTTCTTTCATATTTTAGCCTCAGCACAAAAAGACACAAAAATTTTAAATTTGACAATTCCTTAGGTGAATTCTTCAATACGCTAAGCAAGACTAAATGCAGTAAATGATCAACAAAAGATTTTCAATTTTTAAAAATGACCAAAACATATCGAATTCGCTTAATAATTTTTAAAATTTTTTAATGGGCCAAAGGCCACATAAAAATTTAAAAAATCTTTAAGTGTATTAACTTCGACTTATACTCTAGCTGCATAAACTTTTTAGGCTTTTTATTTTTATTTTTATTTTTTAATGTTTTTCGTTTCTTAGGATTTTTTTTTTTTTTTTTTTTTTTTTTTTTTTTTTATGATTTTAAATAAAAATCAAAGTCAAAAATAAAAAAAGGAAATAAAAATAAAATCGAATTTTTAGATTTTTTAGGTTTTTTTCTTTCTTTTTTTTAAATAAAAAGAAATAAAAATAAACTAAGAAATCGAAATTCAAAGCTAGTATTTGTTTTTTTGTTTATTTACGTCTTAGATTTAAACAAACAAAAACTAATAAAATGAAACGCAAAGTGAAATGTTGATTGCAGGTTCAACGGGAGTGAAAGAATTTGGATGGCGGCGGAAATATGGAGTGATGGGAGAAGGGAATGCAACGATTGCTTGCAAGGATGGCAGGATAAGAGGGAGCCGCAGGAAGAAACGAGGTATGGAGTGCAATGTTGAGAAAGGCTAGGCATAAGACAGAGAGGATAGGATGGGCAACGGGAAAAAACCTCGTAGAGAGCTGAGTGAGGACGGAAGGGAGATGGCAGCATGGAGATGGGGATGCATGAAGGCTGACAGAGGAGGCTGGATGATAGCCGCAGAGGGAGGAGGCTGCAGCGTAAGGTGGAAGGTTTGCAGGTAGCAGATGAAGGGCGCAGAGAGATTGACAGCGGATGGATACGCAGCAAGGAGGGTTTGCTGATTCATTTTGCAGGCTCAGGAGGAGGTAGCGTGCAGGGATTGAGCGATGATGGGCAGCAAGTAAAGGAAAAGGACGTGGGGATAGCAGCAAAAGAGGACTGCGATGAATGAGAAGCAGATTCGAATGGGGAATTAGAGCAGAGATCTGGCAGCAACCGACGGCCAAGGGACGCAGATGGGGAAACAAGGGACTTAAGCCGATTTGCCCAAAAAAAAAAAGATATTTCCTGCAAGAAAAATAAAAACCCAGGTAGTAGCCAGGTAGCCAAAAACTAGAGAAAAAATTATAAATTGGAATGTTATGCTTAAAATTTATCAATGAAACCCTTAGAAAATTCTTCAAACTTAATTAAAATAAATTTAAACCCTTGGACAGTGAAATCTGGATGTGAACCCTGCCAAAATGATGTTGGTGGCCCTCAAAGATCTAGATCTTACCCTCCAGGGCCTAGATCTGGACTCTGTACAGCTTTTAGCTTCAGATCTGCAGCTGCAATACAACAAAAAACACCCAGACGATATACACAATGACCCAGAAAAACACTAAAACCCTGAAAACCAAAGTCAGAAAACTAAAATTAATTACAGATCTATGTACATAAATGGTCGATCTATCAAATATATGGAGTGTGAGTCCGACTCCGCTCCCAGATCTGATGATCTAAGGGTCTCAACAACCAGATCTAACAATTTAGCACAACAAATTTTATTTTTTTTGAATTTTAGAGGAGGTACTAAGTTGAAAACCCTCATGCATCACCCATAAAAATATCTCATGATAAGCCCAAGATCAAATTTAAACTGGGCTCTTCAGAAAACACGTATCGGGAGTTGGCTAGTTCAGCGGAGAACTTCCCCGAATGTCCGATGATCTAATAATCAAGGATTTTCTTGCAAAACTCAATTCAGTCGTCAACATAGAGTGAGAAAACAATAATAAAATTCAAATCTAATAGAGATACCTGCTATTATATTCAAAACTTAAATTATTGTTCAAACCCCAGCGACTGAGCAAGATCCCTGTACTCAAATCGCTCTTCAGAAGCTATTATTAATGGCAAAAAAGAAATTACACACGAAAATAATACATCTTACAGCGTTTCCATGAAGAGTAACAATAACATAAATTAACCCAAAGTCTTTCTTTATTTCTCATAAAAAAGATTACAAGAGAGCTTTTCATTTAATACATGATCAAAAGATCGGATCCCTCTGATTGACAAAATGACCTCCTATTTAAAGATAAATCTTCCAACAGCTAGTTCGAGTGATCCTTGCAAAATGTCTAACATGTAACAAGCATTAAATAATCCAAGCAATGACGATAGACAGATGCAAGATATTCAACAGATGCACAATGCCTTAGCAATTAAATTTCAAGAGATACAAACACTTTAATTGACCACGAAATTCAAAAGCTAACCAGCTCAGAACCTAGAATTTAAATGATTTATGCTTAGTGACCCAAATCTAGGAAATTCACCACTTTCTAATAGTTAATCTCTAGATATAAAAATTTAAACACATTTAACTGTAGTGAAAATGAAACGCTGATACCACAAAAGTTTTCTTTCAAATTTTAGCCTTAGCACAAAAAGACACCAAAATTTTAAATTTGACAATTCCTTAGGTGAATTCTTCAATACGCTAAGAAAGACTAAATGCAGTAAATGATCAACAAAATATTTTCAATTTTAAAAAATGACCAAAACATATCGAATTCGCTTAATAATTATTAAAAAATTTTAATGGGCCAAAGGCCACATAAAAATTTAAAAAATATTTAAGTGTATTAACTTCAACTTATACTCTAGCCACATAAACTTTTAGGCCTTTTTTTTTTTTAGATGTTTTAGATTTCTTAGGATTTTTTTTTATGATTTTAAATAAAAATCAAAGTCAAAAATAAAATAAAATAAAAAGAAGAAAATTAAAAAAAAAAATCGAATTTTTAGAATTTATAGGATTTTTTTATTTTTATTTTTATGATTTCAAATAAAAATCAAAGTCAAAAATAAAAAAAGGAAATAAAAATAAAAACGAAATTTTAGAATTTTTAGGTTTTTTTTTAATAAAAAGAAATAAAAATAAACTAAGAAATCGAAATTCAAAGCTAGTATTTGTTTTTTTGTTTATTTATGTCTCAGATTTAAGAAAAAAAATGAAAATCATAAAATCATAAAACGAAAATACGACAAACCTCATCTACCCTAGCTAACCCAATGAACATACAAAAATTAATAAAATGAAACGCAAACTGAAATGTTGATTGCAGGTTCAATGGGAGTGAAAGAATTTGGATGGCGGCGGAAATATGGAGTGATGGGAGAAGGGAATGCAACGATTGCCTGCAGGGATGGCAGGATAACAAGGAGCCGCAGGAAGAAACGAGGTATGGAGTGCAGTCTTGAGAAAGGCTGGGTAGAAGACAAAGAGGATAGGATGGGCAACGGGAGAAGAAAAAAACTTGCGGAGAGCTGAGTGAGGACAAAATGGAGATGGCAGCATGGAGATGGGGATGCATGAAGGCTGACAGAGGAGGCTGGATGATAGCCACAGAGGGAGAAGGTTGTAGCACAAGGTAGAAGGTTTGCAGGTAGCAAATGAAGGGCACAGAGAGATCGACAGCGGATGGATATGCAGTGAGGAGGGTTTGCTAATTCGTTTTGCAGGTTCAGGACGAGGTAGCATGCAAGGATTGAGCGATGATGGGCAACAAGTAAAGGAAAAGGACATGGGGATAGCAGCAAAAGAGGACTGCGATGAATGATAAGTAGATTCGAATGGGGAATTCGAGAAGAGATCTGGCAGCAACTGAGGGCCAATGGACACAGATGGGGAAACAAGGGACTTAAGCCAATTTGCCCAAAAAAAAATTTGAATTTTTCCTGCAATAAAAATAAAACCCCGGGCAGCAGCCAAGTAGCCAAAAACTAGAGAAGAAAATACAGATTAGAATGTTATACTTATGCTTAAATCTATCAATGAAACCCTTAGAAAATTCTCCAGATTTAATTAAAATAAATTTAAACCCTTGGACGATGAAATCTGGATGTGAACCCTGCCAAAATGATGTTGGTGGTGGTGGACCCTCAGAGATCCAGATCTTACCCTCCAGGGCCTAGATCTGGACTCTGTACAGCTTTCAGCTTCAAATCTGCAGCTACAATACAACAAAAAACACCCATACGATATACACAATGACCCAAAAAAACACAAACCCTGAAAACCAAAGTCAGAAAACTAAAATTAATTACAGATCTGTTGACTACTGGAGTAGCACCTGATGATCCAGAGGATGCTTGTACCATCAGATGTCATCAATCAACAGAGTTTTTTAACTCTCCTTCTATCTTCTCATCATCTTTCTTCTTTGTACCCAGATTCCACACCCTGCGGGGAATTATAATAAGTGATGCTAGTATGATGAGTTTCTTGAATTTGTAACAGGCCTAGGATGTGGGACTTGATCAGCAAACGAGTACACCTTGGAGTGTTTTTTTTATCCGGTTAATTATCCCTTCTTTTTCAGAGGCGGATAATTCTCTGGATTTTTTCACTCATTTTTACCCCAAAGCCGAGGTGACGGTTTGAAGATTGAGCCCCCTAACACATCTTGGTGTCTAGGGTCGATGTATATTACCATACTAGATCACACAAAAAGTTTCGTGGAATTTGGCTAGGTCTAAGTAGGATTTTTTAATAGTTAAAAATTTCCCGCAAAACGGGATTTTTTAATTATTTTTTATGTAAAGGGATAAATAAGTGGCCTTAGGAGATGTCTCGGGCGTATGACCACTCGAAATTCATCCTCAAAGGCCCAGCATTCTCCTAGAGCCTACTTTGGGGGTCAAAAAATGACTCAGAGTCCCTCAAAGGCCGATTTTTCAAGTGACGGTGGCAAAAATGAAGAAAAAATTCAAAAAAATGAATAATTGGAAAAATTTATAAATTTTTCCAAAGTCAAAATAAGTCAAATTTTGACATGGAAATTAAGCAGAGGATCAAGGGTGATGTGGCAAGCGTGTGGGACCCACCAAGAAAGTTTTCAACTCAAGTCAAAGTCAAGTGCCAAATGAGAAAGTCAAAGAGGCCCACGTGGAAATTCACGAGGCAACGTATGGCTAAAGTTCAAACTATGATATAATTTGAATCAAATATCATAAAGTCTAAAGTTTAAAAAGAATGTGAGTGGGAGTAGACCCCACCTCACTTTCCACAAAAGTCCGTACGCAGATTTAAAGGGATCATACGCAGTTTACGTGGGCCCACACAGCACTCAGCACATTCACGTAGGTCCCAGCATCAACGTGGGCAGCCTACTCACGAGGCCAGCTAACGTGGGCAGCCTACTCAGCATACAACACATCAGTCAACGCATAACTCAGCAATACGTAGGCAAGTTATCTCCACAGCATTTAACGGCAGTCATACACAGCTGATTACGGTGGGCAGCATGTTTAAAGGCAGCTAGTTACGTTGGCATATATTCCAGCTGTTTACGTGGGCCAATACACAGCAATTAAAACAGGCAGCTACAGCAGTTTAACTCAAAGCAACAGGGAGTTATTTCCAGTTCAAAGGCAGCCAGTTAGAAATCAAACAGCAGTCTAAAGAGCAGTTATCTTTAGCAATTAAACAGTCATAGCAGCCACTTGGAAATTCGTTTTACATCGGGATTGTCACCTGATTGCCACTTGTCATTGGAATTTTCCTTGGGATCATCTCCCATTTTCCTATTTATATGAGCCTTGGGCTCTTATTGTAACATCATAGAACGAGCTATTGGGCTGGCGGAGACTCTGCCGGATTTTGTACTCAGCTTTCACATAAATAAATAAAAGTCTTTGGGGTCACTGGCTCCTTTTGTGGCGCATGCTTTGGTTGATGAGGTATACGTGTGTCGTTTGATATTCATTTGATTTCATATTTTCTATCTAGTTGTTTTTCTTTGTGCATTTGCCTGAAGGCACTATTGTCTAGGGAGGAGAGATTTTTAGCTATCTAAAATCTCCTTTGGGCTTGGCATATTTTGTACACTTGTTGTAGCTTGTCCATTCTCGGTTGAAAGACAAGCTCAACTTGGTCTCTATATGCCAAGTCTCTTTTGCACTAACAATTCGTTTGCAAGTGTTTTTTGTGTTTTCAAGGGATAGGTTGCCAGCTCTATTGGAGTGTGAGGACTTCTTCGGCGGGAATAGTCACCTCCAACGATATTGAAGGTCACACAAGTTGTTCAAGCCAGCAAGCTCATTAGACATCAAAAGATTTATTTAAGAGGGGGTTTCCTGAGCCCTTTGCTTAGTTTCTATTTTGAAAAGTTATCACAAATTTTCTCCTTTCATTTAAAAGCATTTGTTTTCATTCTGAGCATAAAAAGAAATACAAATAAAAATCTTTTTTCATTTCTGAAAGAGCAACGCTTTGAAGGCACTGGTCATTTATGTGTTTCATGCTTCTCGTATGGTTAATGGCTATTTCTTATATCATGTTTTGCTTATAGATCTTAGATAAATAATCTTTTTTAACTCTAACAAATCCTCCTAGAAATTCACATCTTTGCTTTTAGCTTAACTTTCCATTAGGGACAACCCCCCTTAGCTAACCTAGGAGATAGCTAAAACGGAGAGAGTTGGGATCAATGTGACAGCCCCTTCTCTGAGTTCCCTGCCACCAACCACACCTTGTGGGGTTGAAGGCTTTTCTCGCTAACTGGTAGGTAGGTGCGGGCGGCAGGGTCAACAGGAACCACCAAGGGAGAGGGATAGCAATTATAAATAGAGCTTGGAGGTCTCCATTTGGTATCTTTGATCATTTGACAATTCAACATTACTTCTTTTAAGGTGCTTAGCCAAGACAACCGAACCGATCACAAGGAATTTCCTAGTGGGAATTCCACCCTCATTTCAGAGAACTTCGAGTGTCTCCCTAGTGAGGCAATTTGGGGAGCTCAATTCAGAGTTTCCATTGGGCATATTTGCAAGTTATTTCAGCTGGTGCGTTTTCCTCCCGGGCACAAAAGTGATTCAAATTACTTGTGGGGAGATCAATTACGAAGGAGCAGAACACCGAAGGATTTGCAGGGTTTTTTCCCCTAATTTAGTCGGAGATTTTGTGGTGATTAGCAGGGCTAAGTTGAGAGAATTCTTGGGGCCAAAATTCTACATTTATGGAAGTGCACAGGTGCTATAGGAATAGAGGTTGAGGAGAGATAAGGGTCGGAGATTGGAGGTATTGTGAAAATTCCTATACTCAAGGAACCCCTACTGCAAGAAAACTGAATTTACTTCTCCTACTTGATTTTAATATACATTATCAGGTTATTTTTTGAAAAATACTGAAGTAAATTACTTCTGCAACCTACACCAATTTTATCTGATTACATGAAACAAGAAACTGAACAAAGAATAAGATAAATAGGACACTGTTATTTTTGGAAAAAATAGTCCCCGAAAAACCCAATTCGGGAAAACCGGTACAGCAGCTCTGATGGTTTTATATTATTAAGCAATAGTTCTAAATACAATGCGGGATGCCCTCCCAACAATCCAGATACAGAGAAAAATATAATGGCGGAAAATTGAGTGAGATTACCTCACTTCAGCCAGCAATTTCTAGTTGATCCGACAACAAAATTGGCAAACCCCCTGGCTATCTCTGCGTTGGCCCTGCATAGGCCCTGCGTCAGCCTCAGAGGCTCTACGTCATCCCTGCGCCATCTCTTTTTCCTCTTGGAGCTTCTGAGTCAACCTCTTCCAACTGTTCTGGCAGCTCCCCGGTAGTTCTGGATTTCTGCGTGAAGGCAACTTCCCTTCTGCGCTAGCCCTTCTCGCTCTGTGTCAAGCCTGCGTGGGCCCATACTTGCCCAGCATCAGTCCCTCTAAGTGTTGCGCTGCTTCCACTGGTGGCTCTCCACCTCTCTGCCCAATATTCCCAAACTATCCCTACCCCTCCGCTGCAAAATGATCACTTAATTCGAATTTCTCAGCTTCCTAGCCCTAGAAATTTAGAACTCTAGATCTATTTGTTCTCTTGGTGTGTTCCTGAATGAACCCCAAGCCTCCTTCTTATACTTTTCTCGTTGAGATTTCAATGGCCGAGATTCAGTCTCTAATCAACGGTTAAGATTAAAAACTTGACTTGATTCGCTTTCTAGAACATTCTCACCCAAATTTTGATTAATACCCATTAATACTTTAATTTTCCTAAGTTTAAACTTAGGAACCCCATTAAAAATATTAATTATTTTAATAAAATACAATCCGGATGGAATTTCACCAAACGGTTTATGGGTCCTTTAGAATTCATGTGCCTTAGCCTCTCCATCAATTTTCATGGCTAGAGCACATCCGATGCTACCAAAAACTAGTAGGTATTCCTCAGGGGATAAATTAGACAAAGTTGTGAGAGATTTACTATGGAGGATTTGGGCTTAATGCAGCAATATCAGTTTTTTCGAGAGTTTTCTGGCCAAATTGAGCAATTTGTATTTGTTGGGGGTTAGTGGATTCATCCCAAACCCTTTCTAGGTTTACTGAGAGGAGTCTCTGACTAATTTTACAAAAAATTTCGACCAATATTCAGGCCTGAAATCATAATTCTTATAGCAGGGTGAATCGCTAGTTAGCTGAGAAATTTGCATCATTTTGTGGGTTTGACTTTGGCTTGGAGATAGGCCAAACCCTTTTTGGGTTTTTCTGGATTTTTGGTGGAGAGCTCAAGATTAATTTGGTAGCATTTTCTGAGAACTTTTGGAGGCTCAAACATGGGTTTCTTCTAGCCAGCGCAGTACATTGAGGAAAAGCCTTTCCTCTGCATCCAGGTAGCATCTTTCTCACCTGGGATTGTTTAGCTTACTTTGGCAAGCCGAGGTGCACACGTTTCATGCATTGTACTCTCTCCATATATAATAAAATGGCTTAATTTTGGTGCAGTTTCGGTGTAAATTGTGGGTGTTTGATTGTTGTTTAAATATTTAGGCGTTGTATGGTATTTTACTTTGTTTATCACTGTTATTTCCTTTTTGGAACATTACAAGCTTTCTCCTCCTTTTACATATAGAGTAGCTGAGGGAGGCTAACATAAAATGACTTATGTCCATACAAATAACCAACAACGAAATCCCACATGGGGCACTCTATACTCAAACAATGTACAAGTGCCATACTAGGGTTCATCCAAGTCCCACGATGAAATGTCGTCCAAGCATGTCTCCTAAGGTTCAAGACCCTTCCTCCAAGGTGTTGTTCTCTCCACAAGAATTTAGTCCAATGTTCCTCTTCCATAATGGTATCCAAGTGCCCTCATGAAAGGCACTCCTCTAAATTTGTGCCACATACACTATCATGTACCCAATATTTCTCTCATGTGCACCAATATGGTCACTAAGCTACAATACTCCTCCTGAACATGTGTCCAAGTCTACCTCCAACCTCCATGAGGTATGCTCCTCAACTAACCATCCTCATTTCAAGTGTCAAAGCTGCAAGGTGCATATCACATGGTCCTAAATTTCTAGGGCTAAATGCTCTCCTCCAACTACTAATGCTCCTCCTCCTAGGTAAGTATATCTCCTAATCAATTGACTCCCCCATTTTCAAGTGTCAAACCCCATATGGTGTGAAACTTCTAGGGTTAAGTGCCTCATCCTGGTATTAGTGCTCCTCCTTCTAGGTAGTTATATCCCTTGATCAAGCAATCAACTCCCCGGTTGTGTGCACCCAATAGGTTCGTCGTCATCATGTTGATTACGATAACAACCTCCCACGTAAGGGCACTATGCTAGCACTCCAACAAAGGTAAAGCATCCACTAAAACATAACCATCCATATGGCCATGAAGCATTGTCAACATGATAGGAGACATAGTACCTTGATAGAAAGGCGTAAACATATTTGGAGTAACCCTTAAATCTAACAAGGGGTTCCCCTCAAAAAAGAGAAAATACTAGAAGGAAGTGAGTCTAAGAGCACAATTTAATATTCACAAGAGAAAAGCAAAACAAGAATAAGGCCTTATGTGAAAAACCTATAATAAGGTCAATGAGATCAAGATATGGGAAAGAGGCTCCCACAATGAAGGTGGGAGCAACTATGAAAATTGTTTATCAAAAGATGCCACAAGAAAATTGGTTCACCTTGGAAACATGCGTGTTAAGATAATGATAAGTGAATCTATTGCCCAAAGAGGACACAACACAGGATCAAGGAATAAGATAAGATAAGATATATATATATATATATATGTGTGTGTGTGTGTTAAAAAAATGACCACAAAATTAGGCCGATGTATTTCTAGGTACAATAGTATGGACACAAAGTGGGCACGCAAAAGCCACTCCTTTTTAAAACAAGAGTAAATCATATCTAGTCTAGAGGAAGCATAGAAGATGAATACAAATGTGTGAATACTACTAAAATACAAATGTGTAAACACTTCTAAAATCCAGGAGTAAAAACTTCTAGAGAAATGCACTGTGTGAGGGTACAACAAATTTCCTCCCACAATCTCATGGATATAGTGGTAGATATGGGGCTCTTCAATGCCTATATCCTAGTGCCCCTATCTACCATGAACACTACAAAGAAAGATGTAAGCACATTGGTATTGTTAAGTCAAAGTGAGTAGGGAGGGAGGGATATTGAGAGAGAGATCAAAGTTCGACATCATCCCTCATTATGAAGGCCAAGAACTGCTACTTTGGATATTCAAAGAAGGTGGAGAGGGAATTAAGGGACTCCCTAAAAAATAGTTATACCAACCACAAATATTTTACTGGATGTCCCAACAAAACATGAAGTGCTCCTCCATCTTTCTATTAAAAATGGGAAATTTTGCAAGATCCTATCAACCCATATGATATGATGATCAACTTTGACCTGAAGCCGATGTAAGCCAACCTAGAACTACCCAAGTGAGTTTGTATGAGTATACATGCAATGATGAAACAAGTATGGTAGTCAAACAATGAGGCCATCACTCAACCCCATGAATTTCGCCACATAGAAGGCCATTTGGGATTCAACCCACCGAGGGTGGCTATCCAAATAGACTAAATTAACTTCCTATAAATGTCCTCTCAAATAATCTTATCAACTTCTACTTAGTAGACAAAAGTTGACCAGGTCCATCAAGAGAATATCTTAAATTGGTAAGGTGGCGCATAAAGATATTGACTATAGTAGAGATTTGCCTCTGCAAACCAACAATGAACCCACCCAAGAGTAATGGTCAAGGATATGGCCTACCTGTAAATCAACTCAACAAAGCTAAATACGATGCAAAAGAGAGACCCGTCCAATGTGAAAGAGAAACTAGTTCGATAATGGTTTTAATCCAAAAGGCTTGGCCCACAAACTCCCCTGGATGATGGGCTAAAGGACTATCCCCTTACTTCTCACAATGCAGCCAGGTACAAAGATCTAAACTCTCTCCATCGTACCCAAATCTAATTCTAGTAGACTAGGTCCCCAAAAATTAATATTCATACAACATTGTGGACCTAATAATGTTGTCCATGAGATCCATCTCAATGATATGTCCTAAAAATGCATTTGAAAGCAAAGGATCCATATCCCTTGTTAATTTGGGGTCGGAGAATCTTCCTCAAACCAAATATAGGCCTTGCTAACTAAAACCCCAAGTATGTGTAAGTTGTGGTGATCTCAATCTAAACTGCCGAGAACTAGAAGTGGTAATCTAAGAAGACATTCTTCTCATAAAAAAAAAAAAAAAGGACTAATGTAGGGTTTTATAGCCATCTAAATAAAAAAACACTATAAATGGAAGAAGGGAATGCCTCGTTGAAAAGACTACTTGCAAAGAAATGTCATGGGATTATAGTGGAGAATGCTATAAACATGGTGGTTTCCACCAATAGTTGAAGCAAAATGGGTTTACTAGTAAGGTTATTACAACAACTATAAGGAAAGAACAAGATAGAATTATTCAAAATTAACTAGGGTTGCAAAGGGGACCAAGAGGCATCACATACAAATCTTGAGGGGAAATGGCCAACAATGTTAGGGAATGTGTTATAGAATATGCAAACTAAGCAACTTATTCCAAGAGAGAGAAAACTAAAAAGGGAAGACAAAAATCAAAGAATAGTTGAAGGCATCCTCAAAAAGAGGAATTTTACAATTTCCTTGGCTATTAACAATAATAGGATATTAAACCTTCTATATATTATTCATAAACAAAGGGTGCACCATTGAAATAAAAATAAGTTCAAGGAAAATATCAAGCAACCAACAAGGAATGAGGATTCCTCCGCTACACCTCCATGAAGGGTGTGCCCAATGGTTGTAAGAGCTGATGAAAAAGGATGCCAGGTTGCTCCTCTAGATGAATTCATTAGAGTGTTCAAAGAAAAATAAGAGAAACGAAGATATAGGGATGTGAAAACAAGATAACTAATGAAGGAAGCAGAGCAAAGTAAAGTTGTATAGAGTTCCAAGCTATTAATAGTGACAAGATGATGTGAACCTTCCTGTATAACCCTTGTGAGAAAAGGGTGAAACCTACAATAATAAGAACACTCCATCGTAAAGACTCATAGAATGTAAAAACAAAGAGTGAAAAACAAATTTGGAAACTCCGACAATTAATGCAATTTAGAACCTTCACCTCATTTACTTGAGTTTTCCAAGATCTAAATCTTGTGAACTTTCACCTAGAGGGCTGATCCAAAAAGTTAAATTACAAAACTTATATTTTACTTCACTTTAGGTTAATTTCACCAAGCAATCCATGATAATAAATACCATGAGTGTACCTCAATACCACAACGATACATCCCATAGGGCACACTTTTCAAGGCACGTAACAGATTTGAAATGTCTTATAACAACAACAAATCTGCTCCTTTATCTTCCAAATATGTGTTAAATCATTTAACAAATTTAGCTATATGCTATGTCAAACTAACAGAAACAATAAGTGCTGAAATCTACTCAATCATGAAGATAACATAAGCTAAAAATCAAATATGCAAGTACACGATATTTAGAGTCTGGACTACTAGAAACCTCATATATATGTATATATATATGAAGTACATACCACAACTTTATCACAAAATTGGTACAAGTCAATCTCTCTAGAGTCCAAACCAGAGGGAGGAAAACCCTAACCACCAACTTCCTAGCTACTAATCACTCCCAATTAAAGCTGGTCTCAACACCAAAGATCCTCAACATGCTATCCAGCAAGTCCTCCTTGGCACATACACCAAACTTGAATTACAAAATCTCTTATTGTCTTTCTTAGGATTTACTAACCCTAGCCATGTTGCATCACACAAGTACCTAGAAAGATAATTCTATAGCTGGCCTCCAAATCCTCTCCTCCTAGGGTTTCCTTATAAATCCTAATGTCTTGCTCCCTTAAAGACATATCCAAGGCAATAACAAACATAAAATGGAGATATAATGATGATGAGATCATAATAGATCTCTCCTACTTTTACATATAGAGTAGGTTAGGGAGGATAACATAAAACAAGGACTTATGTCCATACAAGTAACTAACAAGGCAACCCCACATGGAGTGTTCTATAATAAAAGGGTGTACAACTGTCATAGCAGGGATTATCCAACCCCCAGAATGAAACACGCTCCAAGCATGTCTTCTGGGGCTCAATACCCTTCCTCCAAAATGGTTCCCTCCCCACAACAAGTTAGTCCAATGCTTCTCTTCCATAGTGGTATCCAAGTGTCCTCTCCTAATAAATCAACCAACTTTCCCCAATTTTCTGCACTCAATGGAATTGTCATCATGTCCATTAGGGTAAAAACCTCCTAGGTAAGGGAACTAATGCTAGCACTCCAACCAAGGTTAAGAGTCAACTCAAATAGAGCCATCCATATGTCCATGAAGCATTGCAAGGGGATAGGAGATGTAGCACTCTTCTAGCAAGATGAAAACACTTTCGGAGTAACCTAAAAAGGTTAAAAGGGGTTCCCCTAGCAAAAGAGAAAATGCTAAAAGAAAAGTGAGCCTAGGGGAACAAATGAATGTTCACGAGGGAAAGTAAACCAAGGACAAGGGCTTACACGAAAACTCCATAACAGGGTCCTTGAGATCAAGATAAATGGAAATAGGCTCCCACATTTGATGTGGGAGAGACATGAAAATTATATATCCAAAAGCTGCTACAAGAAAATTGGTGCACCTTGGAAATGAGAAAATTGAGGAGAGAAAGGAGTTTTGAAAGAGAAGGAACGAAACTGTATATTGCCTAAGAGGATCCAACATAGAATCAAGATATAAGATGAAGTATGATTTGTATTAATGTACAAAGATTGACCACAAAAGTAGGTCAATGGGACTTCTAAGTACAACAATGTCAAGGCAAAGTAGGAACGCAAAAGACACTTGTATTAAAATTAAGAGGAAAGAAAATCTAATATATGGGGAGCATAAAAGGTGAATACGAATGTGCAAGTACTACATGATACAAATGTGAACACACTACTACAAACCAAAAACCAAAATCTCTAGAGAAATGCTCTATGCGATGGTGCAAGGAAGGTAGAAATATGGGAAAGATCAAGGTCTAATATAGCCATCTTAAACTAAATGAACCCTAAACTAAAGAGATGATTCTCAATTTATGGAGAAAAGATAAGGAAGATGTGTCAACAAACAAATCCTGGAGTTTTCGGTAAAAGTACTCTGTATCTTATGTATAAAAAAATGGTTACTCGTGAAACAAGCATAATCAACGCTCTAAGAGTCTAATCTACAAGAAACAAACATGCAATCATGGAACAACGAAAACAAAACATGTGAAAGGGTGAAATGGCATAGAACAGTCCATGGAATACGAAATTAAAGTAAGTCAAGGGTTGGAAAGCACAAAAACGAAAAGGCCAACCCAAAGGAAGAAGAACAAAATCTAACATGAAAAATATGAAAAAAGAACATGGATCCACAAAGGAGTGGGTCCATTCACAGTGAATTAAGCTAAGCCAAGGAAAGTGACATTGACTATATTATATTCATTAAATGGATGTAGCATGCACATTAAACTAGGTAATCAAAGACAACACTCTTGGTTGGTGTGGTTTGATGAATGCTCGAAGTGAAAGTGGTATTCACATGAATATTGGGTTAACATAGAAGAGCTAGTAAGAGATAACTAAAAATGAGAAGCCCAATAATCTAAATCAAACTAAGGAGGGTTTCAAAAGAGACAAGAAAGAGACAGTTGCGCCGATGATCCTTTTCGCTTATTTCGGTAACTACAGTTAGCTTACTCTGAGGATGGTTTACAGTATGTGTGGGTAAATAGGGTCAGCTCTCATATGAAATGGTATATCGTATATGTGGGTATTGAGAGGAATATATGGAGCTGAATACCCTGTGTTGGACTGCATATTGGTCATGGGTTTTCAAAATTATGATTTTGATTTAGAGTTTAGAATTTATTTGTAACTAATTTTATTTGGAATTTATATGTCAGTAGACATATCCCTTATCCTATAAATGGGATACTGAAATTAGGTTCATACCTAATCCTAACACATGCAGTACATCTGTAGCACTAGTACTTCCTCCTAACTCCCTCTGAAATCGATGGTACCTCTCCCCACAGGAGTACACTTCATTATGTTTCTGTTGTAATCTGGAAGTCCATCTACTCCTCCTTATAGCTAGAGAAATATTCTCTAACCCGTGTCATGTGATCTCATGCTCCACTATCTATACCATACACCTTGTGAAGTTGAGCCCGATAGGCAAGGAAATTCTTCCTCTAACCTGGAAGACAAATATGAAACCTTATGAATGTCAACTCTGTCCATAGTCATACTGAAGAATTTGCTGAAGAAAAATATGTGTGCTAATCCTCTTACACCCGACACTAATTTTTTGCTAGCAACCTACTATAAAACCTTATGTGCCCAGATAATAAAATGTGCTCAACGAAAACTCTAATCTGCTTAACCGGAAAAACTTCTCAACTTTACTACTGCCTACTAGAACTGCTACAAGGGTTGGTGAATTTTTCCTACCAATAGTATTGGAACCCTCTACCTAATAGTTCAATCTACTAAGCTAGCCTCTGCACAAATCTGGAAATCGTACTGCGAGACTCCCTCTGAATCTAGATGATTTCTGCCTTTTGCTTTTGAGCTTCCTATCCGATCAAAATAGCTCTGATACCATGTGAAAATTTCAACTATTGCAACAACTGAAAATTATTTTTCTAACTGTAAATTTAATTATGTTGTTTATTTGCTACGACAAACAATGAATAAAATCTCATCTACAATTTTCACCATAAAAATGTTGTGGAAAATAAAATGTTGGAAACTGAGATATTCTATCGCACACACAAATCTTTTGACATTGTTATTTTGGACAGTTGTCCCCCAAAAAATCCAATGTGGGAAAATCAGTGCAACAATATGAGGGTTTATTTTATTATGCAACACAAAAGTTTGAGTATAATAATTTGGATACTCTCCCGAAAATCCAATCTGAGAGAAATACTAACAAAATTATTTTGAGGAGTTTTCCTCACCCCACAACTGATTTTTGTCCCCAGATCTGCCTCCCTAGCCACACGTAGAATCTTCTGTGTCAACCTCTACGAAGAGATTGCACAGGATTGGTTGTAGCTTCCTCTGGAAAACTCTAAAATCTACATTTTGTCTCTCTATATTTGGAACTGACTCACTGGATCATTTGACCAAAATTTCGGCCTCCAGCTGCTAAATCACTAGCTCTTCCAACTAGATCAAACTATTCTATTGCTATGTCTCCACAGTCATTGCGCAGACCCTCTAGGAATTTTGCACTCCCTCTCACTACCTCTTCCGGATCTGGAAGACTTCCTATGGAGATGTTTTTGACCTCCTCTACCACATGGTACTCACCCTCTCGCTCAAACTTCTCTTCTAAACCCCTTCTACTAAAAAAACCAAACTACCTCGGCAACTGAGTATCTGGATTGGTGTGTTCTCTATCTACCGATCGACCTCCTCTTATAATCTCCAATTGGGACTCCAACAACAAAAATTAAAACATAATCGATGGCTGAGCTTATTTTTGGATCGATTTGTGTAAGTTTCAAGATTATTCAAACCTTATCTCAATTAATTCTCATTAATTAACCCCTTTTCCTAAGTTCAGACTTAGGAAAGAATTAGAAATAGGCTAATAATATAATTGAGACACTTATAGGTGGAATTTATCGAAATGATTTCTCGGTTATGGATAACTCCAACGTTTTAGACTCTCCATAAAATTTCGAGACTAGAACACCCGTGATGATACAAAAACTAATAGTTAGATGGTGGAACCCTAGTGAGGTAGACTTTTGAGTCTCGATGGCCACTTCTAGAGCTCTTACATGACTGTTTCGCTATATAGGAACCACGGAGTCGATATTTCTAACAACAATATACGGTCCCTCCTCCACGGGGGATAAAATTATTTTTTTAGCAAATTGTTGATATCAAACAGATAATGGGGGATTCCTTATGGATTGTTGGGGGAGACTTCAACCTCATCAGATTGTTGCAGGAGAAAAAAGGAGGGGTGAGAAGACTTGACCAAAAATCGATAGCCTTTGATGGCTATATGCAACAATTGAAGCTAATGGACATACCCACAGTTAATGGTTTATTCACATTGAATAATTGACATGGAGGTCCTCATCAAATAATGAGATGGTTAGATAGATTCCTACTATTTGAAGGAATAATTCACAATGATATTTTATTTGAGGCTTCCATCCTTCCCTATATGGGATCAGGTCATTGGCCGATCAAACTAGACTTGCTTTGAAGGAAGGTCCCTCCAATCGTCCCTTCCACTTTGAACGATTATGGTTCGAGGATCCTCAGTTTGTAGAATTACTAAGAAAATGGTGGGAGGAGTTGTACATCAAATGTAATACCAAAATTAACGTTTTCCATCTTAAAGTGAAGGCTTTAAAGCTAAGAATAAAACAATGGAATAAGCAAGTTTTTGGCAATATCTTTAAGTATAAGAGACTTTTGGAACAAAAAATGGTAGGGATAATACAACTAATGATTATGGAGGGTTGATCTCTGTAATTTGTAGTAGAAGAGGGAACCACTCTCACCAAATTAAAACAATGACACAAATAAGAAGAAGAATTGTGGAAGCAGAAATCAAGGATTCAATGGCTTCAAGAAGGGGAACACAACTCCATGATTCATCGTCATCACATTAATATAATATTTTCTATTATATCAGAAGATGGGGAAAGAAAGATACAACATGAGGAGATCGAACATGAATTGATTGCCTACTATAAGGACATGCTTATTGAGTATTCATTTCATAGGCCACTTGTTATCACTGATGTACTCCAACACATACCAAGGTTAGTCAGTAATGACGAGAACACTGCCCTAATGAGGCCAATTTCTTTCCACAAGGTAGAGATGGTATTCATTATTATTCCTAAAAATAATGTGATTGGCCTGGATGGATACACCTCATATTTCTTTCAAACTTGTTGGTGCTTTCGGGGAAAGGAAATCCATGAACTAGTAGAAGAATTGTCACAAACAATGTATTTACACCCTACTCTCAATGTTACCTTTTTCATACTCATTCCCAAAATATGTCATTCAGAGAGTCTTCATGGTTTCAGACCAATTGCACTCTGCAATGTCATATTCAAAATTATCTCATATGTGATTGTCAATCAATTGAAGCCAATCTTGCTAGCCCTCATATCTCCCTCTCAGACTGACTTTGTGAAAGGTCATCAGATTGTTGATGGTATCATTGCAACATAATAAATCATTAACTCTCTCTTATTGACAAAGCGACGAGGTATGCTTACTAAACTTGATTTTTCTAAAGCATATGATCGTGTCAGTTGGACTTATTTGTTCCAGTTACTCAGAGCCTACGGTTTCTCTAAATAATGGATATTATGGGTCTCTTCCCTCATATCTACAACTTTCTTCTCTATTCTTATCAATTGTTCACCATCTAATACCTTTACTTCCTCTAGAGGTCTGAGGCAAGGAGACCCATTATCTCCCTTCTTATTCATTATTGTGATGGAGGGGCTTGGGATAATTATTCAAAAATCCCATTCATTGGGACACTTGCATGTGTTTATGTTTATATGGTAAATAATTTCCTATCTCGTAGCAACAATACATTGATTATATGGTTCTCTATGGGTTACCTACAACGAAAGAGGGGCATGGCATCACCAAAATTCTCCAACTTTTCATGGATGCATTTGATACATTGGTCAATAGAGATAACACAAATGTCTTCTTTTTCAACTGCCCAAATATTGTTCATACATAGTTGAACTAAGTATTAGATTTTAAGAAAGATTATCTTCCTTCCAAATACTTGGGGGTACCTATGGTCATACACTCTAACTCGGTGGCATCTCGGGAAGACCTCATAGAAAATACTCAACATAAGATAAATAATTGGACTTTGAGAGCACTAAATTTTCTAAGTCATCTTACACTATTAAAAGTAGTTGTACAAGTAATCCCTAATTATCAATTAGCGGTCATGCTTATTCCCTCAACAGTAGCTCAACGCTTTCACTCGTTATGAAGTGACTTTTTGTGGAGGGGTGTTTCCAAAGAGCGCAAGTGGTGTCTAGTCATATGGGACGAATTGACTAAATCCAAGCTCATGGGGGGTTTGGGACCCTAGGATCCATAAATAATCAGTTAGGCTTATGGTTGTGAAAATTATTAGAATCTAATAGTCTCAAGAATCCTATTGCAACGAGCTGAATCTACTTCACCTAGATTGTAAATTACATTACAAGTTTATTTCAAATTTCTTCATGAAACATTGAAGTAAATTACTCAAGCATCCTACACCAATTAAATATGATTCTAAAATATAGAAACATAGCAAGGATAATAGAAACACATAGGACACAATTATTTTTGGACAAAAGTCCCCGGAAAAGCCCAATGCGGGAAAACTGGTGCAATAGTTCTGAGGGTTTATTATTATTAAGCAATAACAAAATTTGAATACATCACTGAATACCTCATAGGGTTATTCAATTATAGAGAGAAATATTGGAAAAACCTTTGCGATTTTTACCTCACACAATCATTGAGAAATCCTCGTTGATCCAGCCCCAAACTCACTGCCCCCTGGCTTTTCTGGTTTCCTCTATGTTGTCTCTTCGTCAGCCCAATGTCAAGCTCTCTCAGTGATGCGCCACTTCTCTCGTTGATCGATCTGCTTCTCCAGAAGATGTTATCCCTGCCCCTCAATTACAAGAGATCTCCTCAATCGATTTTTCCTAGTGAGAACTTCTCACTTCATAATTCATTTTTCTCTATCTCTTTGTGTGTTTTCCAAATGACCGTCAAGTCCCTCTTTATATTTTCCTATTCGACAACCAACTACCTAGATTAAATCATAATCAGAGAATCATATTGTTTTGGCTTGATCCGTGTTTTTTTTCTAGAAGTTTCACCCCTCATTAGATTAATACCCATTAATATTTTAATTTTGCTAAGTTTAGACTTAGGAACCCCATTAAAATTTTTAATTATTTTAATAAAATCACTTATGGGTGGAATTTCCCAAAACACTTTCTCGGTTCTTTGGAATACCTATGCCCATGCGGCCTTGCAAAATTTGAGGCTTAGATCACATCTCATGCAACCCCAAATCAACAATAGTATGAAATTATGGTGGCTTTGGGTTTAGGGAGGGCCACGAATTTGGAAGTAAATTTGGCAAAGGAAATACTTGCCCCTTATTTCCCAAGAGGAGAGATTACTTTTTGATGGATCCATCAAAGGCTCCACTATATGGAACTAGGCTATTGAAGGTAAAGATCTCATTAACCACCATGCATTTTGCGACATCAAAGATGGCACAACTTCGATGTTCCAAGAGGATTCATGGCAACAACTCTCATCTTTAGAAGAGTATCAACAATTTCAAGGCATACAAACCCTCCAAAATCCTTGTAGCTCAAAGGTTGGTAGATTTTTGGAAACTTCTCAAGGAGAATCAAGAATGGATGGTGTGGAAGGATAAAGATGACTCACCACACAATCATGACAACTATCCCTAGAAGGAATTTAAAGAATTACTATATAATAGGCATATGAGAGTCTCTTAGCATCAATATATTTTACTATGAGGACATCAATCATGAGACACATTTTCGTTGAAAGAAGCATATGGCATACTAGCAAGTCTTCAAAAAGCATATGGCATACTAGCAAGTCTTCAAACACATGACAATGCAATTTTTTGGAAGAAATAGTGGGACAACAAATGCTTGCCAAAACTAGCTACTTTTCTTTGGTTGCTTGCACAAAAACGCACCTTTACATGAGAACACTTACATAAAGACTTTTATTAAAAATTAAATATCAACATTATATTATCATATAAAATTTCTAAAACTTTATATACATATAAAATTTCTAAAAAATAAAATATTAATTTTTATAAAAAAATTTTATATTATCATATAAAATTTCTAAAATAAATTAATTTTATATTATAATATAAAATTGAAAAGTTATAAACATTAATAATATCAATCAAAACATATCACCTCAAATTATAATTTTAAATTAATAAAATTATTTTATTTAACATATTATTTAAATAACATGAGAATTTCGTTTTCTTTCCAGAGTTCACTTTGGCTAACATATAATTATGATTGCATTTTCTTTTAATTATTGCTAGTTCATCACCACCGGAATTTGTAGATAGACGTCATTATCACAATTTGATGTGAACCAGTTTTTGAAAATCTAGCCAAATGACCAACACAACCAGTGCACGGCTAGGTCTCCACTTAACCTACAGCATGAAATTACCCACCACGCAGTCTGTAACATAAAATTACCAAACAGAGCAGGGTTAAGGTCTCCGCGCAGTTTGTAATTGTAACATAGAATTACTAACCAAAGCAGAGCTACCCCGAATATTCTGAGAATCAGATAAACATATTATGGCGATTGCTGATTCTCCGAATATTTGAGAATCAGATAAACATAATCACTGTTAATTTGTTTAACCCCACATAGAATTACTAACCAAAGCAGAGCTACTCCGAATATTCTGAGAATCAGATAAACATATTATGGCGATTGCTGATTCTCCGAATATGTGAGAATCAGATAAACATAATCACTGTTAATTTGTTTAACCCCACACACATATTCATCCGATTCCCATCCGATTCCCAAGTATTCGGGCAAACAGCAATCAACTTAAGCTAAGGGATATGCATAACACTCGCAAAGGAATAAATATATAATTCTGATCTCGTCGGATCTGTCCTTCCTAGGAGTTACCAAGAAATGTATCCACGTTAGTGTTCACGCTTCTGGACAGGAATTTCATGCAGATGGGAGGATTGATCTTAGCCAGAGCCAGAATCGCGGAAGGAAGACTCCATACGCCATCTCCGCATAAGAGACCGGCAGCCACTGCAGGAACCATCACGTCAGCTTGTTTGCGGTTCATCTTCTGCCAAACGAATACAATGGCCGTCCCCACGCACATATCGATGCCAAAGTAACCTCCATCGGCAGGGGAATATCAAGTTGATCACAATGGCCACTGCGAAGAAAAAATAACAGAGATTGAGACTGGTTACTACAGAGATTGAGACTGGTTACACAGTGACCAGTGTCAGTGTGTAACATAAAATTGAGTAGTATAATTTTACAGGGTAATTACTTCAGGTCTATATGCCTGATTCTTATTTCCCAAGAGGAGAGATTACTTTTTGATGGATTCATCAAAGGCTCCACTATATGGAACTAGGCTATTGAAGGTAAAGATCTCATTAACCACCATGCATTTTGCGACATCAAAGATGGCAAAACTTCGATGTTCCAAGAGGATTCATGACAACAACTCTCCTCTTTAGAAGAGTATCAACAGTTTCAAGGCATACAAACCCTCCAAAATCCTTGTAGCTCAAAGGTTGGTAGATTTTTGGAAACTTCTCAAGGAGAATCAAGAATGGAGGGTGTGGAAGGATAAAGATGACTCACCACACAATCATGACAACTATCCCTAGAAGGAATTTAAAGAATTACTATATAATAGGCATATGAGAGTCTCTTAGCATAAGTATATTTTACTATGAGGACATCAATCATGAGACACATTTTAGTTGAAAGAAGCATATGACATACTAACAAGTCTTCAAAAAGCATATGGCATACTAGCAAGTCTTCAAACACATGACAATGCAATTTTTTGGAAGAAATAGTGGGACAACAAATGCTTGCCAAAACTAGCTACTTTTCTTTGGTTGCTTGCACAAAAACTCACCTTTACATGGGAACACTTACATAAAGACTTTTATTAAAAATTAAATATCAACGTTATATTATCATATAAAATTTCTAAAACTTTATATTTCATATAAAATTCTAAAAATAAAATATTAATTATATAAAAAAATTTATATTATCATTATAATTTCTAAAATAAATATTAATGTTATATTATAATATAAAATTGAAAAAGTTATAAACAATTAAATAATATCAAATCAAAACATATCAACCTCAAATTATTTTATTAAACATGTTATTTAAATAACATGAGAATTTCGTTTTTCGTTCCAGAGTTCACTTTGGCTATTATAATTATAATTGCATTTTCTTTTAATTATTGCTAGTTCATCACCACCGGAATTTGTAGCTAAACGTCATTATCACAACTTTTATTGAAGATGTGAACCAGTTTTTGAAAATCGAGCCAAATGACCAACACGTGTCCACTTAACCTACAGCATGAAATTACCCATCAAGCAGTCTGTAACATAAAATTACCAAACAGAGCAGGGTTAAGGTCTCCGGGCAGTTTGTAACTGTAACATAGAATTACTAACCAAAGCAGGGCTACTCAGTGTCAGTGTGTAACATAAAATTGAGTAGTATAATTTCACAGGGTAAAATATGACGTGGAGAACATAAAATCTCAGAAAAGTATTGAGAAAAAGCATAACAGATTCAGCACATAAAATCTCAGAAAAAGCATTGAGAAAAACCGTAACAGATTCAGCACAAAAAGCATTGAGAAAAAGCATAACAGATTCAGCTGTTGGGTTTGTCTTTATCAACGGGAATTTGAAATGGAATCCAACGTCGCTTAATTTGAAATGGAATCCAAGGTGGGTTAAGAAAATTCATCCTAACCGTTACTGCTCGCTCCATATAAAACGTCTTAGCACTTTTACATTACTTCATCATTTCACTGCTCTTTGTTTTGCATTCATCATTTCGTTGTTCTTTGTTTTTGTTTTCGTTTTTCTATGGAGCGCTCCTACTCTGTATTTTTCTTGCGGTAATTACTGCATGTCTATATGCCTGTATGTATTTTTGTGTATGCTGTTTTATGTGTTTTGTATATGTGACTCTGCTGTTGTGTGTGATGCGGGAGAAAGAGCGCTGAAAGAGACCAACATCCATATATGCATTTGCGATTGCTACACAAATTCGAAAAAACATGAACCAAAGGAGCTACGACGGGGTCAACCAAAGGTACGGGGAAGCCTAGATATTTGTTTTTGGTTTCAGCCTTTCCTCAGGTTTTATTGATGTACTGATATGTGATTTGTTCTTTGATGGAAGGGTATGGGTTTTTGATGGTCCCTAGTACCTACTCTGGGGATTTTTACTGATGGATTGGTGCGCACTTCAGGTCTGGTTGGATGGTCGGCTAGCGATGAAGGCAAGTAAAGGCACACGACCAAAAGCGTGCAAGGATGGAAGGTAATTCCAAATTATCTTTTAATTCAATTTTATCTCATTATAAAAGCAACTTATGCTGTTGTCACTGTCATTGTACTCTCGCTCGGTCTGTTGCCATGCCTATTTGTCATATTGCATTGTACTGTCTGGTTCTGTTGCCATGGGCCCATGCCTGTTTGTCATATTTGGATGTTCCGTGATTTTTAAAGGAACGATGCCCATCTGAAATCACTTTGAATGTATCTTACAGGGAATGAATTGTACCAGAAAGATATAGCTGTCGCTCTGCTGGAAAGGCATATAGGATACATATTCCTTAATCTTTGCATTGTACGATGCTTCGGTTATCTCTTTATTTTATTGAAGCGATGTTGCTGTGGTCGGTCTGGACTCTGCAGAGACGGAATGACATGGGGAGAGAGTTTGTGACCCGTGTTTAATTGTTGGTACAGTAGCGTTCGCCTCAAGAAAGGTAGGAACGAGTATGCTCTTGTTTCTTATAGGTATATGTACGTATTTTATGTTAGATTTTTCTAGGTAGTGGTGAACGTTGTAGACTAGGTTTCGGTTTCATTCGGTTTCAGTCGGGTTCCTTTCTTTATGAATTTGCACACATTTATCTTTAACTTCTATGAATTTGTCATAATTAAAAAATAGGTATCTAATGGGAAGCTCTTTAGCAGATAATGGGCATGCAGAGTATTTTAATAATTGCTTTAATCATAGAGGTAGCGAGAGTCATTTGATAGAGCTAGTTTTAGAGGTAGCGAGAGTCATTTGATAGAGCTAGTTTTGACATGATTATGACTGAATTCTAATGTGGATTGAATTCATTTTATTAGTTTATGGAGATTATCATTTTTCTTAACATTTGAAATTTATATGTTCCATTAGTTTATAGAGATTTATAGAGATCACTAGAAGAAGTCCTTTAATATCTATTTTAATCTTGTCTATTAGTTGCCTAAAAAGATGCCCTGATTAAGAAATAGATTCCACTATTTTGTTTTGCAGATATTTGTATTGATCCAAAACAATGATGTTTTCATTTATATTTCATTATTTTTTTTTGTACAACACATGTGTATATGTTTGAATCTCTTCTTTGATCATCTTAATATGCTTGTATTTAGCATTGGAAAATATATAAAACCATGTAGGCCATAAACCAACTCTATAAGATCCTTATATACTATATATAATAGTTATAGCTTTGGATAGGGACCATGTATATGCTAAAAGAAATCTTAGTGAACTCTCATACCTTAAACATACTTATGCTGCCATGACATGTTTAGTGTTATAATAAATAAATAATAATGACCATGAGTTGTACTTCCAACTTGTATTGTTCCCTCGGTTATTAAAACTAGCTTCTAGCCATAAATTCCTTCATTTATGGCATGGCACTATGTCCAAACTTGGGTTAGAAAAATCAAGAAGGACATAAACTTTTGACTCAACATTCATAGTTGCAACCTTGAGACCATCCCTTATAGTTGATACCTACAACCTCTGTAACTTGACTTCGACTTTTTGTGCATAATTGATTTGTTATTCAAGCTTGTGTGGCCATACTAATTATGTATACATCATAGTTTTACAACTATTATTTTGTGCATTGCTCTATCTTGCAAAGAAGAAGTGAAATTAAACTTTTGCCTATTCAAGGGACATGTCAGGTGGTTGGGATTCTTAGTCATAGTTAGCTAAGGTCCTCTTTCCTCATGTGCTGAGTTGGGTTCATGTCACACATTTCATGTACACACCGTTGGGATGTGATGAGGATCAACACACTCTTACACATGATCTATTGTATCTTCCTTCCTTAGGCTTCACTTGTACATGCTTCACCCATGAGACCTCCTTGGGTGTTGCTTTGGCATAGAGGCTCTCATAGGACCTCATAGCAAACCTTACATAGAACCTCTAGAAGGACATTTTTGAAGGAGTCCTATCTCCCTTATTCCTTTCCATGGTTGAATTACTTTATTTTGAAAAATTAAGTCAATGAAGCTGTTGGAAACAAAGAGCCATTGACCTTGCTACTTATAATGGGTCAAGGAATTGATTTTATTTGTATTTTGTTTTGTGATCTTTAAAGGAATGTGTAAGAATCACTCTCCCTTCCCTCCTTATTTTACTTTTATACACTAGTTTAAATAGGCAAAATAGGCTCCCATGAGAGGAGTCAGGTAAACCATTTTCTTTTCTTTCACTATGGCATAAACAAGACGTGAGGCATGAAATTGAATCTCCTGAAACAAGCACAACTGCAACAAGCTAGATTAGCAAACCATCTATTATTGACCTAACTTTGCCTTATCTCTATCTTAGCCTTGGATTAGGAGTGACTCAAGTTTGTTCATGAGTCATCAGCATCCTTGTGATTCAAAAAATTAATTGGATTTGAAATATCCCTTGATGTGTTGGGGGCACTAGGTTAGAAGGAAATTAGGGAAAGACATATCATTGAAAACATCTAATCCATGCTTGAAGATTAGATTTTAAACTTTTTAGTATGAATAACTTTCTAGTTCTCAACTTAGAATTAACTTGCTAGATGATGTTAAGGGTAAAAAAAATAGCAAGAAGATGATAAAGTAGTAGCATGCATAAGAAAGTGCCTTGGGACATCATAAAGAGTTTTCACATGCACTCTCTTTAAGTATGATAATCTATGCTTAAGAGAGGACATAGATAATTGGTCTTAGGTGAAGCCAAAGAGTTAGATAAAAAAAGACTCATTATTGATAGTAAACTAGTGCACTTTTCACTCATGCTTCTAGTTGATTTACCCCCACACTTCTTCCAATTCATAGGCTCACTTGAAACTTATAGAGTCAAATACACTCATGCACATGACCACTCATGATTTCCTTCCTAGAGTTTTTCTTGTTTTTGCCTCCACGTATTGCTTTAATGGTTTTCTCACATAAGATTTTCCATAGGAACTCATAGTGCACCTTCTATAGGCCCTCTTGTCGAACCTTTTTGGACCTATGGGGATTTATTTGGTGCATGGTTGCTTGAGGATATAATTTCCTATCTTGAAAGATGAAATTATTTACTTGATTGGAACTCAAGTTTACCATGATGTATATTACTATATTCACACTCATCTTTTCCTTCGATAGTGGAAGGTGAGGAAAACTGGGACATTTGGTAGTGGTTTGGATACAAAGAGCCCTATTGGTCTATTGGTCATATAGTGTCTAGTGTACTCCTTGGTTGTCCAATATACTACTAAAGATAGTGTCCAATTCCTCATCTTTTTTCCTTTTGATGCCTTTCATATGCCCCTTTTCCCTTATTTAACCCCCTATTAGATTTTCCATGGACAAATTATAAGAAGGTAACCCCCTATTAGATTTTCCATGGACAAATTATAAGAAGGTTACCCGAACAATTTCAGCATCTGAAGGTTGCACTAGTCAACATCAGCATTGTATGTTAGCTTTGCAAACAAATGTTAGTGTAGGTATGATTCACAACCTCCTGTTATTTCATCTTTTCTACTTGTTTTCTTTACCTCTACATTCTTGTAACTTCAAGATTGCTTACATCCTTGACTGATCACCTGATTTAGATTTAGCCATTTGCTTGATTTTCTTTTCCTTCTTGTTGATCTTTGACCTGCGTATTGCATGTAAACTTTTTTTTTGGTTGTGCGTTCCTTATCCTTGCTTGGTATATTTGTTGTTTACATGTGTGCACCTGTCTAACAGGTATTCAACAACGCCTTCACCTTTTGCAACATTTTTTCTATCGTAGGAGTTTAATGTAGTACAAAGAAACCTATCTTTCTGTGATACCCTACCTTCTGATGTTTTCTTGAACCATATCCAACCTCAATAATGGTTTATCCAATCTTTCTTGTCTCTTTTGAAACCCTCAGTTTAATTTAGAATATTGGGCTTCTCATTTTTAGTTATCTCATACTAGCTCTTCTATGTTAACCCAATATTCATGTGAATACCACTTTCACTTCGAGCATTCATCAAACCCCACCAACCAAGAGTGTTGTCTTTGATTACCTGGTTTAATGTGCATGCTACATCCATTTAATGAATATAATATAGTCAATGTCACTTTCCTTGGCTTAGCTTCATTCACTGTGAATGGACCCACTCATTTGTGGATCCATGTTCTTTTTTCATATTTTTCATGTTAGATTTTGTTCTTCTTCCTTTGGGTTGGCCTTTTCGTTTTTGTGCTTTCCAACCCTTGACTTACTTTAATTTCGTATTCCATGGACTGTTCTATTCCATTTCACCCTTTCACATGTTTTGTTTTAGTTGTTTAATTTCGTATTCCATGGACTGTTCTATGCCATTTCACCCTTTCACATGTTTTGTTTTCGTTGTTCCAAGATTGCATGTTTGTTTCTTGTAGATTAGACTCTTAGAGCGTTGATTATGCTTGTTTCACGAGTAACCATTTTTTTATACATAAGATACATAGTACTTTTACCAAAAACTCTAGGATTTGTTTGTTGACACATTTTCCTTATCTTTTCTCCATAAATTGAGAATCATCTCTTTAGTTTAGGGTTCATTTAGTCTAAGATGGCTATATTAGACCTTGATCTTTCCCATATTTCTACCTTCCTTGCACCATAGCATAGAGCATTTCTCTAGAGATTTTGGTCTTTGGTTTGTAGTAGTGTGTTCACATTTGTATCATGTAGTACTTGCACATTCGTATTCACCTTTTATGCTCCCCATATATTAGATTTTCTTTCCTCTTAATTTTAATACAAGTGTCTTTTGTGTTCCTACTTTGCCTTGACAGTGTTGTACTTAGAAGTCCCATTGACCTACTTTTGTGGTCAATCTTTGTACATTAATACAAATCATACTTCATCTTATATCTTGATTCTATGTTGGATCCTCTTAGGCAATATACAGTGCTACATCTCCTATCCCCTTGCAATGCTTCATGGACATATGGATGGCTCTATTTGAGTTGACTCTTAACCTTGGTTGGAGTGCTAGCATTAGTTCCCTTACCTAGGAGGTTTTTACCCTAATCGACATGATGACAAATCCATTGAGTGCAGAAAATTGGGGGGAGTTGGTTGATTGATTAGGAGAGGACACTTGGCTACCACTATGGAAGAGAAGCATTGGACTAACTTGTTGTGGGGAGGGCACCATTTTGGAGGAAGGGTATTGAGCCCCAGAAGACATGCTTGGAGCGTGTTTCATTCTGGGGGTTGGATAATCCCTGCTATGACAGTTGTACACCCTTTTATTATAGAACACTCCATGTGGGGTTGCCTTGTCAGTTACTTGTATGCACATAAGTCCTTGTTTTATGTTATCCTCCCTAACCTACTCTATATGTAAAAGTAGGAGAGATCTATTATGATCTCACCATCATTACATCTCCATTTTATGTTTGTTATTGCCTTGGATATGTCTTTAAGGGAGAAAGACACTAGGATTTATAAGGAAACCCTATGAGGAGAGGATTTGGAGGCCAGCTATAGAATTATCTTTCCAGGTACTTGTGTGATGCAACATGGCTAGGGTTAGTAAATCCTAAGAAAGACAATAAGAGCTTTTGTAATACAAGTTTGGTGTATGTGCCAAGGAGGACTTGTTGGATAGCATGTTGAGGATCTTTGGTGTTGAGACCAGCTTTAATTGGGAGTGATTAGTAGCTAGGAAGTTGGTGGTGAGGGTTTTCCTCCCTCTGGTTTGGACTCTAGAGAGATTGACTTGTACCAATTTTGTGATAAAGCTGTGGTATGTACTTGTACTTCATCTTGTGTTAGTGGCATGTACTTCATATATATATACATATATATGAGGTTTCTAGTAGTCCAGACTCTAAATATCGTGTACTTGCATATTTGATTTTTAGCTTATGTTATCTTCATGATTGAGTAGATTTCAGCACTTATTGTTTCTGTTAGTTTGACATAGCATATAGCTAAATTTGTTAAATGATTTAACACATATTTGGAAGATAAAGGAGCAGATTTGTTGTTGTTATAAGACATTTCAAATCTGTTACGTGCCTTGAAAAGTGTGCCCTATGGGATGTATCGTTGTGGTATTGAGGTACACTCATGGTATTTATTATCATGGATTGCTTGGTGAAATTAACCTAAAGTAAAGTAAAATATAAGTTCTGTAATTTAACTTTTCGGATCAGCCCTCTAGGTGAAAGTTCACAAGATTTAGATCTTGGAAAACTCAAGTAAATGAGGTGAAGGTTCTAAATTGCATTAATTGCCGGAGTTTCCAAATTTGTTTTTCACTCTTTCTTTTTACATTCTATGAGCCTTTACGATGGAGTGTTCTTATTATTGTAGGTTTCACCCTTTTCTCACAAGGGTTATACAGGAAGGTTCACATCATCTTGTCACTATTAATAGCTTGGAACTCTATACAACTTTACTTTGCTCTGCTTCCGTCATTAGTTATCTTGTTTTCACATCCCTTTATCTTCGTTTCTCTTATTTTTCTTTGAACACTCTAATGAATTCATCTAGAGGAGCAACCTGGCATCCTTTTTATCAGCTCTTACAACCATTGGGCACACCCTTCATGGAGGTGTAGCGGAGGAATCCTCATTCCTTGTTGGTTGCTTGATATTTTCCTTGAACTTCTTGTTATTTCAATGGTGCACCCTTTGTTTATGAATAATATATAGAAGGTTTAATATCCTATTATTGTTAATAGCCAAGGAAATTGTAAAATTCCTCTTTTTGAGGATGCCTTCAACTATTCTTTGATTTTTGTCTTCCCTTTTTAGTTTTCTCTCTCTTGAAATAAGTTTCTTAGTTTGCATATTCTACAACACATTCCCTAACATTGTTGGCCATTGCCCCTCAAGCTTTGTATGTGATGCTTCTTGGTCCCCTTTGCAACCCTAGTTAATTCTTTTGAATAATTCTATCTTGTTCTTTCCTTATAGTTGTTGTAATAACCTTACTAGTAAACCCATTTTGCTTCCACTATTGGTGGAAACCACCATGTTTATAGCATTCTCCACTATAATCCCATGACATTTCCATGCAAGTAGTCTTTTCAACGAGGCATTCCCTTCTTCCATTTATAGTGTTTTTTTGTTTAGATGGCTATAAAACCCTACATTAGTCCTTTTTTTTTTGTTGATGAGAAGAATGTCTTCTTAGATGACCACTTCTAGTTCTCGGAAGTTTAGATTGAGATCACCACAACTTACACATACTTGGGGTTTTAGTTAGAAAGGCCTAAATTTGGTTTGAGGAAGATTCTCTGACCCCAAATTAACAAGGGATATGGATCCCTTGCTTTCAAATGCATTTTTAGGACATATCATTTGAGATGGATCTCATGGACAACATTATTAGGTCCACAATGTTGTATGAATCTTAATTTTTGGGGACCTAGTCTACTAGAATTAGATTTGGTTATGATGGAGAGAATTTAGATCTTTGTACCTGGCTGCATTGTGAGAAGCAAGGGGATAGTCCTTTAGCCCATCATTCAGGGGAGTTTGTGGGCCAAGCCTTTTGGATTAAAACCATTATCGAACTAGTTTGTCTTTCACATTGGACTGGTCTCTCTTTTGCATCATATTTAGCTTTGTTGAGTTGATTTACAGGTAGGCCATATCCTTGACCATTACTCTTGGGTGGGTTCATTGTTGGTTTGCGGAGGCAAATCTCTACTATAGTCAATATCTTTATGCGCCACCTTACCAACCTTACCAATTTCAGATATTCTCTTGATGGACCTGGTCAACTTTTGTCTACTAAGTAGAAGTTGATAAGATTATTTGAGAGGACATTTATAGGAAGTTAATTTAGTCTATTTGGATAGCCACCCTGGGTGGGTTGAATCCCAAATGGCCTTCTATGTGGAGAAATTCATGGGGTTGAGTGATGGCCTCATTGTTTGACTACCATACTTGTTTCATCATTGCATGTATACTCATACAAACTCACTTGGCTAGTTCTAGGTTGGCTTATATCGACTTCAGGTCAAAGTTGATCATCATATCATATGGGTTGATAGGATCTTGCAAAATTTCCCATTTTTAATAGAAAGATGGAGGAGCACTTCATGTTTTTTTGGGACATCCAGTAAAAGATTTGTGGTTGGTATAACTGTTTTTTAGGGAGTCCCTTAATTCCCTCTCCACCTTCTTTGAATGTCCAAAGTAGCAGTTCTTGGCCTTCATAATGAGGGATGATGTCGAACTTTGATCTCTCTCTCAATCTCCCTCCCTCCCTACTCACTTGACTTAACAATACCAATGTGCTTACATCTTTCTTTGTAGTGTTCATGGTAGATAGGGGCACTAGGCTATAGGCAATGAAGAGCCCCATATCTACCACTAGATCCATGAGATTGTGGGAGGAAATTTGTTGTACCCTCACACAGTGCATTTCTCTAGAAGTTTTTACTCCTGGATTTTAGAAGTGTTTACACATTTGTATTTTAGTAGTATTCACACATTTGTATTCATCTTCTATGCTTCCTCTAGACTAGATATGATTTACTCTTGTTTTAAAAAGGAGTGGCTTTTGCGTGCCCACTTTGTGTCCATACTATTGTACCTAGAAATACATCGGCCTAATTTTGTGGTCATTTTTTTAACACACACACACACATATATATATATATATATATCTTATCTTATCTTATTCCTTGATCCTGTGTTGTGTCCTCTTTGGGCAATAGATTCACTTATCATTATCTATAGATTCACTTATCATTATCTTAACACGCATGTTTCCAAGGTGAACCAATTTTCTTGTGGCATCTTTTGATAAACAATTTTCATAGTTGCTCCCACCTTCATTGTGGGAGCCTCTTTCCCATATCTTGATCTCATTGACCTTATTATAGGTTTTTCACATAAGGCCTTATTCTTGTTTTGCTTTTCTCTTGTGAATATTAAATTGTGCTCTTAGACTCACTTCCTTCTAGTATTTTCTCTTTTTTGAGGGGAACCCCCTGTTAGATTTTAGGGTTACTCCAAATATGTTTACGCCTTTCTATCAAGGTACTATGTCTCCTATCATGTTGACATTGCTTCATGGACATATGGATGGTTATGTTTTAGTGGATGCTTTACCTTTGTTGGAGTGCTAGCATAGTGCCCTTACGCAGGAGGTTGTTATCCTAATCAACATGATGACGAACCTATTGGGTGCACACAACGGGGGAGTTGATTGCTTGATCAAGGGATATAACTACCTAGAAGGAGGAGCACTAACACCTGGATGAGGCACTTAACCCTAGAAGTTTCACACCATATGGGGTTTGACACTTGAAAATGGGGGAGTCAATTGATTAGGAGATATACTTACCTAGGAGGAGCATTAGTAGTTGGAGGAGGGCATTTAGCCCTAGAAATTTAGGACCATGTGATATACACCTTGCAGATTTGACACTTGAAATGAGGATGGTTAGTTGAGGAGCATACCTCATGGAGGTTGGCGGTGGACTTGGACACATGTTCAGGAGG
>APFE030917822.1:0-22091 GCA_000404065.3 Pinus taeda
GGTGTATAAGCAGTTTTACGGGTTGCTTGGTAAACCTTTTGCCTAGAACTTCCAGAGTAGTCAGCTTTTGATCCTTTTCAGACTATCTAACAGAAAATGTGCCAGCGAGCGTCTTGTCACTTCGTGCTCGTTAAACATTCGAAGGCGATAGAGTCATCTTTTCGTCCTTTTCTCGACTCTTGAAACATGAAAAGGTCAAGTTCAGTTCCTGCGTCTTAAAATTAATTTGGCCATGATAATATTACCTGGTTAGATCTTGTGTGTGTTAGTTTGGGTAGGTTTCCTTTTATTTCCTATGGCAACTTTTCCTGGCTTCACCAACCTAAGTTCCCCTCCTGACGGGAATCCTGGTCATTTCCCTCCTCTTGGGAATGTTGGTGCTCCTTATATGGCGACGTTATCCCTTCCAGGGTTAACTGTCGGGTTGCCTGTTTGGTTGTTTTCAAACTCTTTGGTCCCTACCGTGTCGGCTGATACTCCATCAGTCCCCCCACCTGCGCAACATCATGTTGAATCTAAGGTGGACCTCTCTCCTTCGACGCCTACTTCTACGTCTCCTTCCTGTACTTCGCCTAGTGAAAGTTTCGATTCAAGTAACCAGGTGGCTAAGAAGAAGAAGAAGAAGACCAAGAAGAAGAAGTCTCTCAAGAGGGAGGTTACTAGTACGACAGTTCCCATAAATGCACCTGAAGTCGGGCCCCCTTCCGCTCCTCCGCGAAAGGTTAAGTTTCCTTGTCGATTATGTAAGGAAGACCATCTTCTTCGTGATTGTCCTGGCATTCCCAGGATCTTGGAAGTATGGTCTCATGACCCGGCCCACCCCTCATCGTCCACTGAGGCTCATGGCGATGTTCCCTCATCAGTTGGGAATGGTAAGGGAAATGGGAAGATTCGAATCCCCTGTAGACTTTGTGAAGGCAATCATCCCCTTCACCTTTGTCCACTCATGGATAAAGTCTCCGTTGTTTTGGAAAGTCTCCCAGCCCTCCCGCCCCAACTCCCCGTTGGATATCAACGCCTTTCTGCAGCAGCAAACCAATCGCCTCCTGATAATGAGATTGTTTCACATTCTCCTCTTGTCCAGGCCCCTCTTCCCGAACCTGGATGTGCCCAGCCTGTTTCAGACCAATCATTGGTCGGACAGAGTGCCGTCCACTCTGTTTCGGAAGAGTCAAATTCCCATGTTCTTCTCGTCTCCTCGGATTCTCCTGAGCTTGATGATGGTTTTCCCATCCTAGACTCTCCGGAGAATTGCAATTCGGTCCCTCCCGAGCAGGGGGGCAACCATATGGTTCCCCCACCTAGTAGTTCGGTCGTGTCCTTCGATTGGAGCCGTTTGACTACCCCTCCCCTTCCATCCCATGTGCCCTTCTGGGTCACCGCCTATGCTTCTCATATGGCGCTGCCTGGCACTATGTTAGATGAGGGGGCATCGGTTAGTCTTATGCCCGTTACTACTTGGCGAGCTTTGGGTTCCCCATCGCTTGTACCTGTTGCACCGAATCTCACCACTTTCGATGGAGGAACGAGTTAACCATTAGGGATCCTTCCAAAGTTCCCTATCACTTTGGGGGGCAAGACTGTCTATATAGACGTCTCGGTTACCCAAGGCCCTTTAGACTTCAGTCTTCTCCTTGGTCGTGACTATGTGTATGCCATGGGAGCCCTTGTTTCTTCACTTTTCCGTGTGATTTGCTTTCCACACGATGGAATAATGGTGACGATGGACCAATTATCGTTCATTCGTCCACAAGCCCCTCCGGCACAATTGCCTTTCCCTCTTGGTTCTCAGCCACTAGTTGCATCTGTCTCACCTCAGATCAACTACGTGGCCACTTCTCCCATGCCTATATCCAGCAATGCTGCCATCATGCATAGTGTTCTGGGGGCATTGGGTCCTGACTTCCGAGACATTGACCTCCCATCAGGAGTGCCACTCTTGGAAGCCCCGACTTCCTGTTCATTATGATGAAGTCCGGGCAGAGCACAGTTCCTTTTCCCATGTCGAGCTCCTTAAAAAATGAAATTGGGTATGATCGGAGCATAGTTCGTTTCCTATGTCAAGCTCCTTAAAAAATGAAACTAGGATTGGTCGGAGCATAGTTCCTTTCCTATGTCAAGCTCCTTAAAAAATGAAATTAGGACTGTAGCAGAGCATAGTTCTTGATCTTGTGTCAAGCTCCTTAAAAAATGAAACAAGGAGTCTCGAGGATAATTTTGCTAATGTATCAACCTCGTTAAAATAATGAAATAGCTTGTATCCGAGCATAGTTCCTGATCTTGTGTCAAGCTCGTTAAAAAATGAAACAAGGGTTATGAGGATAGTTCTTTTACTGTGTCAACCTCATTAAAAAATGAAACAACTCCCTTTCCAAATCGAGTCTTTTGATTAAGATCTCGTAAACTCCAAGTCGAGTCTTTCCAAGATCTCGAAAGTGAACCTTCATTCCATCCACTTTGTTGAATGCAATGAAGCTTGGGGGGCATGTACCTCGTTTTGCGTCATTATGCTGGGGGCATGCGAACTTATAACAAGCATAGTTTTCGTTTCAAGCTTGTGTAAACATGAAAAAACCGAATCCAAGCAGAGTTCTCTACGGTTCAAGCTTGCATAAAAATGAACCCATACCCGAGTCACCTTTAAGCTCTTTTCTGACTCGTACAAAATGAAAAGATTGCCGAGTATTTTTTCCCTTTTTGACTCGTTAAAGAGAATAGAAATTGAGGTCTTCTTTTAGCTCTTTTCTGACCGTTTAAAGAGGAAAAGATTGCCGAGTTATTCCTCTTGGCTCGTTAAAACGGTTACTAAGGGGCGGTCGTTTTAAGTTCTTTTATCAACCGTTAAAATATAGAAAGATTACTGGGTTTTTGTCGTTTCAAACTCGTTAATGGTTATGAAACGACGTGATTTTGATCCCTTTTCTACTTTTTCAGGTCGAAATCACTATTCATGAAAAGTACTCCTCGGTCGTAATGATCGGGCGGTCCTTTCGGGTATCATTTTACACTTTTTCAGACCCGAGAGACACAACTTTACGAAAAAGGACCTCTGGAGTTTTCTTTTCCGTGTCTTTTTCAAACTCTCTAAACATGAAAAAGATTCCGAGTTTTACCTATGTCGGACTCGTTAAACCCTGACGACATTGGGCTCGTCATTATGACGAAACTTGAGCTTCTCCTCCCTAGGGCTCGTTAAAATTTTACTAGGTTGGATTCGACCGAAGGTCGAACTTACACCACAAGCATATGCTATCCACATCAAGCTTGTTAAAAATAATCGGGATACTTGCCAGAAATGGCGGGGAAAAAGAAAATTTTGGAACCGTAATTATAGTCGTGTCGGCAGTATGTCGCTCTTGAACATGGCACTTCTCTGCTTTCGTGTCAGGGTGGGGATATCTCACTTTGTTTTTCACTTGCCTCCATGGGTTGGGTGATCCTATTTGACCTCTCATCTGCTCATTGCCACGTCATCATGACCTCTGATCCATTGACGTCAAATACTGCCAACTCCACTGTCGTGCCGCCGATATGTTCAAGAGAAGTTGACCTCTGAAAGAAACCACCTCTTCCTGATAGTTCATAAATCTTACTTCACAACATTGTATCTTCCCGTCTCGTGTCGATGATGTGGGAAACATTATGGCCCACCTCCGACGAAGATCACTTCCTGTCGACTTCAGCTCATTATCCAGGAAAGTGACCTAGAGACTCCCTTCTGGTACCTTGGAGCCTGCATGCCTCAATGGCAGGTTCTTTGTGTTCGATGCGAGGTTTTCATCATTGGCCTCCGATCGGATGACTCTACGGGTGTTCGAAATCGGCTCATTCATTCACACGCCGTAGATTGTACCTATAGTACCTTGAGGACCATTGTCATTGTTGGTGGTACCTCTCGCGTCCGTTAACAGCTTTCATCATTGGCTAGTAATCAGACGATGTTCATGCATGTTCGACTTCAGCTCACATTCTCACATGCTTGAATTTGTACTTATGTTCGGGTTGAGGTGGAGCGCAAGACCCTGGATTGTGTCTGTTGTAATCCAGGCGTGATTTTGACACATGACTCTTTCACTGGATGGCTGCGACCATACCTGAGTCTATTCATCGATCCTAACCAGATGGCTACGTCCATACTATGGATCTTGATCATCATGTACTCTTTATGGATGGCTACGTCCATGCCACATATATCATGTATTTGAACTATCATACTGTGTCTCTCAATGCAGATTCTCGGCGGCAGCTATATATGGTCTTGTAAAGCACTTCACCTCTCTCTCTCTCTCTCGAGGCTCATGCTTTAGGGGGCATCTGTTACGCAGTAATTTGTCACCGTTGGTCACCGTCCTTGTTACCCTTGCTTTCGCACACTAGAGGACACATTGATGGACCTATGACCAGTGACACAACTTAAAAACACTTGCATTGGATTCTCCTAAGTATGAACTTCAAAATCCCTGAAGACACCTTTTGAATATTAGCCCTAAAAAGTGCCCTTTTTCCATTAGCGCGAGTCTACAGTGTCTTACCTACGCCAATGGCTTAGTTCCTACAAAGAGTGCGCACCCATGGACGCTCTGTCACAGAACAAAGCCCGCGCCACCCAAATTTGGTCATGATTTTTGGCCAGCGAACACTGAAGTGTCTTTTCCTCCATTGCTCATGCAGTTCTCTGGGGAAAAATCTCATGGAAGTGGTCGAGTGTCATCTTCTTATCCATGACAACCAAGTTCAGTGGCTATTCTGGGACAATGCCAAATCTTCAGTAGGTGTCCGGATACAATGCATACTTCCTCCTCCTCCGTCTATAAATGACTGTCACCCTGCATTAAACCAACAAGTTTTTGCTAGAGCTAAGGTGAGTGCTGAGATTATGTTGGATTGATAGTGAGAATTGAGAGCTATAGAGGAGTTATGCTGCCAAAATATTGAGAGAGAAGAGGTCACTTTGCAAGGCGTATTTAGCTGTTGGCCCAGTCAGAGGAGGTTCGACGTCAGGCCTCTTTGGTTGTAATCTTTCTCTTCTTTTATTGATTAATGAACGACTATCATTATGGTTCCACTCATGTGTCTTCTGATGATATTTAAGTTATATCTTGTCTGACCGATATATAGTTGCATATACTGGATTTTACGCTTGTGTTGGATTATTCTTTGTTTGTGCAGGTGTCCGTACGTGGAGCGTAAGGATAGTGACCAGCCAAAGCTAAAGGACAGGAGCGGCATTTCTTCTACAACAAACAGCGTTGGATTCCAGGTAGATCATTCTGATCGATCTTTAAATTATGCAACTAGGAACCTGCGTGTAGCGTGTGTGATTGTTGCTAGACCCGTGTTGGGCTACTGGGATCGCCTCTGTCCGCAGAGGGGATTTACCAGTTCAACAAGACGTTCCAAATAAATTAGGCGTTCTTCAAGACTGGAAGTGTCTGGAAGAAGTTATATAGCTAGTTTAAGAGAAGAAATTTCACATTTCACAGGGAAGATTGATTCCAAACCTAAACTAGTTGAAAAGGAGTGAAACCCGTAAAGGTCTTAACTAACGTCCGGTATGCCCAAAGCACAGGATATAACATGATATTCCAATTGGATCAAGATTTATTAATTTTTCTTTGCAGGATAACTTTCATGGATTTATTCACGGCTTCCACCTGACCATTGGCACGAGGATAGTAAGGAGATGAATGCTCCTGTCGGAAACCCAACTTGAGAGCCAATTCATCCATCATCTTGTTTTGGAAATGGGTTCCATAGTCAGTGACAATGTACTTTGGAATACCAAAATGAGAAATGACTTGGATGAATAGAAACAGGGTTGTTGTTTCACCATCATTCTGAAAAGTAGGCATAGCTTCGGCCCACTTAGTAAAGTAGTCCAGTGCTACAATAACATACTTATGACCCTTTTCCGAAGACGGGTTACAGGTTGTAAAATCAATGCCCCACTTTGTGAACGGACTGATGGTAATAACTGGAAAGCACAGATTTGGATGAGTGTGCATTTTTCGAGTATAAACCTAACAAGGATGGCATTTTTTAACCGCTTCAACACAATATTTGAAAATCGAAGGCCAAAAATACCTTGCACGCAATATTTTTTGGGTTGTTACAAGCCTAGATAGATGACCACCACAACCTCCACTGTGGTAATCATTCAACACTGAATCAACTTCTTCTAAGGTTAAGCAACGTCTAAGGATTGAATCAACCCCCAACGATATAAAGTGTCACTGATAATAACATAACTTTGAGCTAAGTGACGCAATTTTCTTTGCTCATCCTTTGAAAAGGTGAGAGGAAACTTTGAAATCTGAAGATATATTATAATATCTCCATACCAAGGATTTTGTAAACAAATAAGGAAAAGATGTTCATCAAGGAATGATTCCTCATAAACTATTTCTTCTTCACATGGGCAACTCTAAGATAAATTCCTCAAATACTAAATATTTCTTAGATTTGGCTGACAAGAACTTGAGATTGAATTCTTGTAAAATAACAATCCATCTGTTATATTTTCCCCCAATCACTCGCCTACTGAGAACAAACTAAAATGGGTTGACAGCCGCTAAGAATAAAGTTTTTCTAAGCAGAATATAGTGTTGAAGTCGTTGCATAGCATGAACAGCTACCAATGCCAATTTCTCTATAGGAGAGTATCGTAATTCAGGACCTACCAAGCCTTGGCTCAGATAATAAATCACGTTCTCACAGAGAGCATCATCTTTCTGAACCAGAACAATACTGATCATTGATTCCGTCGCAGCGAGATATAAGAGGAAATCCTTGCTATAATCGGGTGGACTTAGCAAAGGAGTAGAGGCCAATGATTTTTTCAAAGAATCAAACGAGTGTTGAGCGAAATCGTCCCATAGAAATGGAACTCCTTTATTTAGAAATCTCATAAATCCCTTTGTGATCTCAGCATAATCGATGATAAATATCCTCAGGAAATTAGCTTTTCCTTGGAGAATTTGAAGTTGATGGATGGTAGATGGGGAAGGAAATTGAAGTATTGCCTCAACCTTGAAAGGATCTATGTGAATCCCTTTAGTAGATACTATGAATGCCAATAACCTACCAGATGTGACAGCGAAAACACATTTAATCGGATTCAGCTGGATTTTATAATGACCACATCGTTCAAAAACTAATCGAAGATGATGAGGATGATTAATTCCCTTTTGAGAATGAGCAACTAGGTCATCCAAATAAGCTTCAATGACATGTTTGATATCGTGGAAAGCGTAGGACATGGCCCACTAAAAATTCACTCCAACATTTTTAAGGCCAAAAGGCATATTTTTGTATGCAAAAGTACCCCAGGGGTAGATAAAAATTGTCTTATGTTGATCTTCAGGATGGATAATAATTTGATTATAACCCGAGAAACCGTCCATGAAGGAGAAAATCTCATTTCCCACACATTCATTGATAATATGATCAATAAAAGGTGTGGGGAAACTATCTTTTGGACAAGCCTTATTTAAATCCCTAAATTGTATGCATACGCAAATCATTCCTTGTTTTTTATCAACTAGGACTGGATTTGAGACCCACTCATTTAACAGAATAGGGTATATGAAACCTGCCTTAAGAAACTTCTCAACCTCGGCTTTGATAGTTGCCGCTTTCTTAGGGTTTACTAGTCAAAGCTTTTTCCGTATAGGCTTCGAATTCACGTAAGTCTTGATCTCATGTTGGACTATTGATGGATCAATTCTAGGCATTTCCTCATAAGACTATGAAAACACATCACGGAACTCTTTGAAAAGATCAGTATAAATTCAAATTTCTTCAGGGAATCATCCAGCTCTGATGAAAACATTCTCTATTATATTGGGATTCCTAGAGATGTTCACTAGAATAGTTTCTGAAATTATAGACATGTTACCTTCGGCAAAAATCTATGTTGGAGCCAAATGGTTTAAAATTGTGTGAACACCACCAATTGATGAAGGGCCAGACAAACTTGATTCTACTTCATGCAAATCTGGGAAAAAATATGACTGATGATGCAAATCATCTCATGGTCTTTCTATACCTGTCATTACTTCTAGGATTGCTTCCTTGTATGGTAAAACATATCAAGGTAGCCCATAAAAACAGTAGAGTCAAGAGTCCAAGCTGAAGCCACATCTCCATCCAAATCCTCCGGTGAAAGAGGAGTAGGATCAGAATCTATAGTGTTAACTATAAACTGATAAGCAATTTCAGCTACAGACATAGCATATGCCATTCCACCCACTTTCCCTTCTTCTAAAGTGGTGGTAAAATAGGGTAAGGGCCAAGGATAAAAAAAATAATGAGTTCTGAAGAACACTCTTCAGGAAGGGGCCTTGGATGATGAAATGACATTTATTCGAGCAATAGGAGAAGGAATGTCAAAAGTACCCATCAATGAGGAATGCATTCTGACTCCTAAATTCTCAATAGGCTACTTGGGATTATTCACCAAGGGAATAGAAGAATTAGAGGATGTATTGGATTGTTTTGGAGAATACTCCATCTGATCAATAGTAATAATTCTCCCTTCATGGGGAAAGCATAGGATGTGCAATAATGATGATACAATGGCATCCATTTCATAAATCCGATTTTGTCCCAATAGAATATTATAATCCAAATTTGCATTGACTATTTCCACCTCGTATTGACCGCCTTACCCCCAACACAAAAGGGAAAGGTTGGAATAATTCCATGCGGCCTATGAGAATGACCATCAAATGAAGTTAAGAGAGTAGGTGAAGGAACATCTTGAGAAGATCTGATAGCTTTCCAACATGCAATCGACATGACACATGTGGAAGCTCCCTCATCAACTACAGTTCGAAAGATATTCATCTTTCGATATGTAGATTTAATCTAGAAATCCATGTGATGAGGTAGTATCTTCTTAATATTTGACATGTCAAATGTAACAATAAGATATTTTCTCGGATCTGAAGCCCCGATCACAGTGAGCAATGCACTCCTTTGTGATGGACATGACTAGAGTACCTCTAACGCAGACATCGCACAAGGACTTTGAGCCAGATCTTGAATAATGGAGTAGTTCTGGGTAGCCCTAGCATTAGGTTTAATCGTCAAACGTTTTGAAGAGCCTTTCAGCATTTGAGGTATAGACTCAACTACAGGCCTCTCAACGTGGAGCAGCTCTGGAACATTGGGAGCAGCCTTAGCCTTAAAGGATTTTGGTTCACCATAATCATGTTATCTTGTAGCAACATTAACATGAGAACTCATCATGTATACATTCGATGGATTTTCCCCTTCCTAGTTTCCCCCTATTTGGTTTCTAGTATTAGAATTAACGCCAGCAAACATTTTTTTCCCTTGGCGAAACGGGTTAGTTAGAACCGCTTGGGAGCTGGAAGAGCCCTGTTGTTCTAACAAGCATTGAGAATCCTAAATCTTAGGGAAAAGATGAGTTAAATGGTCTCCATTGCACAATTTGCAAAGAAACTTAACTTTATTTTTGGACTCCTTTTTACCCTCCCCAGTATTATTACCAGGTTTGTTCACATTACCCTTCCCATCCTTATCTTTCTTCTTACCACGTCCATTTTTCTTCCCATCAGATTATTGATTTCCTTTGGGGTTAGAAGTTTGGACATTGGTAATAGCTGAAGGTTGAGAAGTCATAGGCATTGACGACGATGCTTGAATCGAAGAGGCAGTTTGTAAAGACAACTGTTGCAATTGACTTAACAGGTTAGTCATGTTGTTATCGATCAATCCGACTATCTCGTCGACATGGGGACTTGGCTTTGGTTTGGATAAATTAATCTTGGATCGAGGAGCATCAGGAAAAATATTTTCAAGAATCCCAAACTGATAATATATAAGTTCTAATTGTTGGTCTCTAAAGATAGCATGTTCTTCAGTGAATACCCTGGAGAGTGATACATCCTTAGAAATCTCTAGTTGTAGATATTTTAGAAACCATTCGAGAAGGAATTCATTACGAATATAGGCTTTGATGAGCCTTTTCCTTCTTCTTCATTCCTGAATATGGTCATAAATGTGAATTGTCTTATCTTGTTGGAAACTGGCCAATAGCTCAGTCACAACATCATATCGAATGGGCAACTGAAAATGGTTCAAAAACATAATATCCAATTCACCAAATGAAGCAAAGGTACCCCCATGAAGCTCTATATACCACTTGGTAGAATTTCCAGTTAAGGTGCATTGGAACAATCTCAACCTAATTGAATCATCAATTAGGGAGTTAGATGAACACCATAAATGGAATGTTGTTATATGGTCAGTTGAATCCTTCCCATAATTTCCTTCGACTTTTGGAATATCTGATGGAAGTTTGGTGGGAACCGAAGGCCAAGACGGATTATATCGGAATGGATCGTTTGTCAATTTTAAGAGATCTGGAAAATTTAGGGTTGCCGAGAATGGTAAGTGGGGAGGAGCTTGAGAATTCCACCCACTATGAGTATTATTCCCAACATTTTGAAAAGAATATCTTGGATTTGTAGAGGCACCGGGTTGCCAAGTATTATTCGTAGAAGAAACTTAACCGTAAGGAAAACCTTGTGGTCCAAAAAAATTTGAAATTTGACCACCTCCTTCTGAAAAGTTACCATAACGAATGAAATTTCCCCCAAGCAAAGTATTAAAAGGAGAGGAGATCCCTTGGTAAGGGTTCCATGCATTTGTGAAGGGAGAATAACCCTGAAAGGTACTTACAGAGGAGTAAGGCATGTTCCCCTATTAGCTAAAAGAAAATTGATTCCCAACTCCTAAACCACTAAAAGCAGGGTTAGCTCATCCTTGAAAAGAATTATAACTTTAACCTTGAGCGAAGAAAGGAAGAGATCCTAAAGAAGGGTTAGAATGAGGTATATGAGCACTTCCAAAAGGAAACCCTGGAAAGAGGGTGAACCACTTGCCATAGAATTCATGGTTGTGGAAACAATGGATGACATGGTTAGAGGAACCAAGGGAATTGCACTAGAAGGCATCCCAAAGGGGAAGGAACCAGCATGGGAAGCTAAAGCTTGGGTGCCCCCACTCGAATATGGAATGGAGGTAGAGCCAAATGTTGTAGTACTAGGAGTGATAGTAGATGTAGAAATAGTACCTCCTCCTTGAACTGAAAGAGGAGTATGCTCACTAGTAGCACTCATAAACGGATTTATGGTCCCCGTAGTGGCCATCAAAGGAAAAGGACGATAAAAACAGGGCTTGCCATCCTGTGAGTCGGGGTCCCAACATATATATAACATCTAGATAATTGGGAGGAAGAGGTGAAGAAGAAATCACAAGGGACTCAGGAATATCTTCAACATCAACTTCGTCTTCCGACTAAAAGAGAACCCTAGAAAGGATAGGAGTATTCCTCTCCAAATCATGACTTACGCTAGGTTTACCCTATGAAACTATAGCCTGAATTAGAGGATCGATCTCTGATGTGTTCACTACTACTGATTGAAAATCACCAACACAGTCGCTTCTACGCCTTCTAGAAGAAGGCTTGGCACTCGTAGGTGAGAGCCCACGAAGCCTCCTGGACCAATGAACTGGTCGATCAACCACTTTTAATTATTAAGAGAACTTTTAAAGACTCAAAAAATTATAAATCTATGGCAATCTGGGAGCAAAGAGAACTCACTGAAATGTCCCTAAAGATACAATAAATCAAGCAACTTTCAAGTATTTCCACTCCAGGTGATTAGGACAGGACACCAAAATACAAGAAAGTGAAGTAAAGGACATTCCAAAGATAGTTTGGGATAATTACGGCCCAAGCCTAGCAATGAAGGTAACATAAACAGTTACGCTAACCTCCAATCAAAAGCCTTTGTCGGTGCAAGTACTTGAGCTTCGCAAGGGAACCGTCCAGAAGTATTAATGAGAGTGATACAATGTATGCCTTAGGTACCATGGGTATTTCACCCCGAGTCACCTATGTGGTCCATACGAAAGGAAACTAAGGTCACAAATTCATATCGAAAGCCGAGAGGAACAGTCTTTCGTCAGGATCCAACAAGTAGGAGAGGGGTTATCTCTCTTCCCTGCCTTCACTCGCCCTCGTGCTTAACTCCCAGAAGAGACGAGTTTTCTCGGTCAACTTCACGACACTGGATTTCACATATTTAATCAACTTCTATGTTTAAATTCAAAGTAGCCTTGGGGAGTTAACTCTCCACTCACCTATTCCAAGGCCCTAAATGACCTAGACTAGTTGATGTTACTATGAAAAATCAAAAATCCTAGTTCATTTTAATTTTAGCGCTTGATTTTAATGACTTTTATTAAGTCAAGGGTAAAATGGAAGTGCAACTTTATGATGATATGGACACAAAAATAAATCAATAGAAAACCTGGCTACATGCATATGCAACCCTTTTTCTTTGATGAAAGAGATTTCTACAAAGTTCTATGAACAAACTATGAAAGCAAAAATTATTTGTTCTTTTTCAAAACACATGCTCGCACACTGAAAATCTACCAAAAGACTAAAAATGCTTACAGTGCAACTACCCTAATGAAAACTAACAATTCTTAATGCAAGATTCTAAGGATTGCTCTTAAATCAAGAAAATGTGTTTCTTAAAGAGATCAATGGGCCAAAAGTTGACACAAAGGAGGAACAAATTCAACCGCAAACTTTTTCCAAAGTCAAGCAAATTCAACCTAATATAAAGAATTCACACTTGCTCTAAATGATAAGAAGACCAAAAACAAAACCAAAAAGAAAAATAAAGGCAACAAAATATGTTTTTATCCTTTTTCTTTTTAAGGACACAATGAGTTCTTGAGAAAACAAGGGCTACTAAAGGCTTCAATATCAAATTCAAGCATAAAGAACCTCAAATTTCACAAGCCATAGGAATCATAAACATGATAAGACTTAAACTGAAAAGAGGCTAAAAACTAAAACAAAATGATCTTAACAACAACATAAAAACTCTAGCAAACAAGAAAGATTTCAAGAAGACCAAGAAAACTTTTCAAGATTGCAAGAAGGACTTTCTCACAAACCAAGAAAAAACCAAAGATGTCAACTTTCAAGAAAGCAAGACAAAGCAAGGTAAAGGATGGGTTATAAGTGAATTAAGACCAATTCCTTGTTCCAAAAGCTCAGAATAGCCAAAAACTTCACTGAGAAGCCTTGAACCCAAACACAGAAACTAACGCTTCACCAAAAAGAAAACCCTAAGTTCACTAGGTTTTTCCACAAAGAGAGATAGGAAACTGAAAATCTGCAAGAAGCATGACTCTCCCAGACAATCAATGACTAAACAGAGGCAATAAAAATCAGGCAAAACCCTTTACTGGACTCAACATTTGAAAAATTCATTCCAAACCAAGCATACACGACTTTACAGTGACAGATCTGTGTGTATACACGGGTGTTATCAAGGAAACACGTGTATACACATGTTTCTTTGGACAAAAGAGTGTGTATATGCGACTGTATGAATTAAAAAGTGCGTATAAAAAGTCAGCAAAGAAAAATAAAAATTTAAGCCTGATCCAAAAGATCCAACTTTTTGCCTAGGTTGCAAACAAGTCAAAGATACTAGAAAAATAAGAAACCAAACAAGAAGGCCCAGATCAAGAGAGAAACAACCCAAACTAGGAAATACCAGATGTATTCCCTAGTGGAGTCGCTAGTTCTGTTATGGGAATAATACACCCTAGGGTCTGGGTTGAGAACCCGAATAGATCGAAGGGTATACATCAACAAGAAGCAAGCAAACAAACAGTCCTAATGCTTAAACTACTAAAGTGGGATGAAGAGATAGTACCCGAAGGTCCTACGTTTTAGGTTGTTCCCATAGGGTCCAAACCCTTAGCTTCCTCCATTGCTTCGAAACCTGCAACTCATTCAAAAAAAGCATATATACTAGCAGTAGTTCAAAGCATGTTCAAGATATAAATGTTAGATCATATAAGCATGTATATATAAAACATGAAATCATACATCATTAGATCATAACATGAATTAAAGCATTAAGATCATAACATCAGGAACAAGACAGAGCTTCTTTATTGATGAGTGCAAAAGAATAAAAACCGATTCGTCTACGGCTCCAATTGAAACCTTCCTTCGGTTTCATCTAGCCCAAGCCTCAACAATCCTCTTTCAAATGCATACACATAGATGCCATATAAAGGAGATGGACATCTCTATGAGGAAACAAGGGTTTCCTATGGCTGGGAGTGCAGGAGGAACAAGGATAAATTAGACTTGACCAGGGACCAATTGGATATAATATCAATATCCTATCCTTCTCTCCCCTTAGGAATTCCCCATGAGGTGTATTTATATCACCTAAAAACAATTTTTTTTTTTTTTTGTCAGTCGGGATATAGTTAGGCCAACAGCTCCTGTAGGTAGGCTCCTAGTGTAACCCATAAACTCCACCAATAAATAGAGATTTTATATTTTTTTTCATATTTTACATCATATACGCGGGTTGGGTATACTCGAACTTGTATGTGCACGCATTTTCTGAAGGGCAGAGTCACGTATGGAATTTAAAATAATGTTTTTTAGTAGATGGACCAAGTTTGAAGGGAAAGGGCTGCCCAAGGCCATGACTCAAAGCATCAAATCTACCACGGCAATTCCTTCTGTTTTTAATGTTGTGATTCTTTCACCTCATTGGTTATTTTTGGAAAGAAAATGTTTTAGGAATGCCATACAAGACATCGGTGGACAGGTAAACAATTTTTTTATAATTGCAATGTCCATTCCATGGTATCCTCTCTTTACTGTTTGATTGTATTTTGAACATTTATTTTGATTTTGTTTTGTCTTTTAACTATGAAAATGAAAATACTTGGTATCATGTCCATTTAAACAAGAACCAAAACTTGAAGATGAAATTAGTATTACACGATATTGATTGAAATCCTTTTAGTTGTTTTGTGTTAAAAGATTTTCATGATTATTAGAAAATTTTACTTTCATGTTGTTATATGAGCACATGTTGTTTATATACTTGACCATGTTCATGTCTTATAAATTGAAATGTCGTTGCGAATAAAATGACAAGGATTAGACATCACACCTTAGATTTTTTGTTTTCACAAGTTTTCTACAACTTGAGCTTTTTAACATGTAACTCAGTTGGCATGATTGTGATTTAAGTTTTCCTGAAGGTTGAATACTAAGTTACTAAGGTTTTATTTTCTATGGTGATGTTTTATTTGCTTTCTTTATATAAGTCATTTGGCCACATAGTGGCCACTATCACCCAATTGAAGAAAACTTGTTCGAGTTTCTTTCTTTTATGGGTAAAAATTATGGCTTTGACATTGTTGATGTTGAGGTATATGTCATATAAATCCTTTATAGTCTACTTTAGTTTACATTCTATTGTTCATCATTTTTCATGTCTTACACTCTGCACTGTATCTTCTTTTGGTTTCATAAAAGGAACTTAATATTGATGATAAGAATCAAGAATTGAAGAAAGAGGAGAATAATAACATGGGAGCAACAAATGCAAAAAGAGAGAGAGAGAAGAGAACTGATCTAGTGATACCCCTAGAGCCAGTATCCCACATAAGACACACATAAAGGTTGATGGTCAAGTCTTCAGAGTTGTTGAATTCACTTGCAATGCCTTGGCAACACAATGATAATGTTTTGAAGTGATGAAACAACATTTCATGTGTAAATTGTAGTTCAACCAATATTAAGTTGGAAACTCATATTGTAATACTTGACATTTTATATAATATAATTTATGTGGTTGAAATTATTTATAGTTTCACTTGATATTGTTTAGTATTGTAATTAACATATGTAACTTTGTGTTTTTATATTAAATGAACATGCACGTTGTATGATTTTTTTTAATTTAGTCTCAAAATCATACTAATTAATTTATGTTGATTAATAATGAACACATAAGATCAATCTAAAACTATTAAATTAGTAGTTTATATTGATTAATGATGAACACAAATAAAATGTATATACGACTAAATTAGTTTTTTATAGTGATTATTAATGAAAATAAATGAAATGAATATAAACTATTAAATTAGTCATTTATATAATGTATATGGAACTACCAAAAAAAGATAAATCACTAATGCAAATGATAAATTTGTGATTACAAATGACGACTAAATTTTGCATATATATGACAATTAGTAGCTAATTTACAGTATCTTATAACACGACCAAAATGTAGTCATATTCCTTTGATCAATAATTGGTTTCAAACAATGACTAAAATTTGCATATATGTGACTATTAGTAACTAATTTACAGTATCTTATAACGCGACCAACATTTTTGTCATTAATTGGTTTTTTCGAGTGAACATATCGTAATATATTTTGTTGTATATTTGGTCATTAACTGTGGCAATTAATGACTAAATTAATGACCAAATTTATGACTAAATATACTACTAGATGATAAAATTGAGACAACAAATTAATGACTAAGCTAAAAATGGCTAAAAGTTGGTCACGTTATAAGATACTGTAAATTAGCTACTACTGGTCACCAACTGAAAAATGGTCGTTTATATGCCAATTTTAGTCATTTTTTTAGTAACTAATATCCATTTTGTATTAGTGTTCATTGGACTCGTAAAAACATAAACAACGTAGGACTCATCAAGAATGATGAGACCAAACCACCCCTTCTTAGGGTTTGTTAAAAATACATAGAAGGATTCATCCAAAGGATGAACTGACATATCAAGCACATATTATCCTCCTCAAGCTTATAAAAAAATAAAGAGGTTCTTGCCAGAAATGGTGGGGAAATTAGGGAAAGAATATATGAAACTTGTCTATCGCAGCGATTCGCTCTTGAACATAACTCTATTTCACCTCCGTGGCTATTTTGGGTTTGGTAATTTGCTTGTCTTTCTATTGATCACATCTTATTGAAATCCTTCATGATGGGTCTTTGAGCCAATGATTCCAACTCCATAAAAGCGTCATCAATATGTTCAATAAAAGTCCACCCTTAGTTGATATTTGTTATAATACCTTAAGCCTTCTTTCATGCCTTTCATCCCTAAACCAACTCTAAATCATCACATTCTATCTCAAATCTTGATACATGTTTCATGTCATTGATGGGGAATACATTAAGTCCCTCTTGTGATGGGCAACTTCCTAATGACATCAACACATTATCTAGGAATTTGAATACCTATAAACTCCCTCTAGTTCCTTAAAACTTTCATACATCAATATAAATTTTCTTCACTTTCGGTGTTAGGTTCTCATTCTTGGCCTTCGACCGGAAGATTTTGTGGGGAGTTCGACTTCAACTCATCTATTCACACCTCATATATTGTGCTTAGTACCTTGAGGTCCGTTGTCATTACTGGTGGCTCCTCTCACATCTGTTAACAACTTTCATCATTGGTTGATAATCAGATGGTGTCTACCATGTTTGACTATAGTACATCTATTCACATGGTTAGACTCGTATTGTCGAGTGACAAGGCAGAAGACCCCAGATCAAGTTTCATCAATCTAGGCTATGATTTTAGGATTCATAAAAGATCTATAAAGTATGATGGCTATGGTCATAGAGAAATTCATCCAAGCATGGTCCACTATATGTAATCAAAGGGCGTGACTTTGATCATTGTACATGTAAAATGACTTATATTTTTATTATGGGTATGCCTCCATCAGCAGTAATATCATGTTGATAATGTATTATGATCGCAACTAGTTGATTCTTGATCCAAATTTTCACATGGTAAAGACCTTTAGCCCTCAGCCACAACTTCTGACTTTTTACTTTAGGGTGCATATGCCATTTTGTCGCATCTCAATAGATGGCCTTGAACGTAGATCTATCACCATCCATTTACACTTTGCAATCATCCCCTACAAAGCCAAAAGCATTCACTTTCCAAAAGTTATAAGGATCCTAGATTAAATTGGCTAAAAACCCTAATTTTGTGGATCATCACACTTACCATTAAGACACACTACGCTGACGTAGGTTGCACACATGAAATTCGCACTGAACAACACATTTTTCTTTCCCAAAAAGTGTGATGAACACCTAAAAAGGAGGGAAAATGAAAAATAATTTCAAAGTTTCTCTCTCTAGAAGATTCGGGAGTGGTGTTAACTATTTACTATTGGATCATATCTCAAACTCCTACTATTGAGGTCTTATATCTTATCTCCTAGAAATTAACTCCCTCTAATGTGGATCTAAGCCCTAGAATGGTAAATCCAAAACCACCTCATTTACCTTATAAATCCATTATCTCCAATAGAGTCTGGGTAGGATTTTGGAGACTTTGAATTATGCCCTTATTCTGCTCATTTGTGTCTAGAGGTCTATAATCCATCCATGTGATTGAGATTTGATTCAAGTCTTACTATTGTGGCAAAGGAAGGACAAGATAACATGGAGAGATTCACAACCTCAAGGCATATGAGGGTTGTAATCTTTTCCTACCAGTATTAATACTAAAGTGAATTGTTTCTCCTATACATTATGTCTTGTTCATGCATATGTAGAACATGAATCCTTGACTTCTTATTTAGATTTTTTGTATATGTTATTTTGTATATTTTGTTCTCTTTTTTGTAATGGATGATTTGTAGGCTCCACTTTCAAAAATTGGAGTTGGAGTGGGAGCTAACAAGCTAGGAGAAGGAGGAAGCTTGCATTGGATTCCAAGTAGGTTTTCTTCCCATATTTCAAACATATCTAAGGAAAGCATTGTAGTTTTGTCTTGGTTTTTTCTAGACTAATCCACTAGGTCTAGGGAGATTGCTTCTGTTTGCAGAAGGAATTTATCCATAAAACACATACTTTCCACCATTGTTGGAAGCCTAAAAAATCACAGAGTAGTTGACACTAACAAAGCTTGACCTAGTCTGCATGGAACAAGCCACAATTGATAAGATTTTGGACACAAAAATTAAGATAAATCACCAGAATAGTGTCCATCTATATCAGGTTGTCAAAGTAAGCCATCTCCTACACCAAGAAAAGTGGCTCACCAGGGGCCAAGTTTAGTAGAATTTTCCCCATCTAATAGAGGCACTCAACGTAATGGATATAATTACTTCCTAATGGGGGATGATTGATCCAAGTGGATAATGGTGGCCGTCCACCTATTCCACTGGCTCGCACACAATTTCCCTATTTTTGGAAGCTTTTAAGTCTTAAAAATCTAGAGTCGCTTTGAGGCCCTAAACGACATTTTTTAGGGAAATGGGCCAATGGTAGTCTTAGATGCCAAAGCAATTATAGATTCCATTCGTAGTCGAATAATTTACTCCTCAAATAGAACTTTCAAATGGGTTATTTTGTGCATAAAGACAGATCATATGCCATGGTTAAAACCTCGAGAAGTTGACATTCAAACTTACACCATCAAGGCCCAAAATCCTTTGATGCTTCATCTCCTAGGGTTAGCGTTTTGGATGTTTATGGTTTCTCATTACTTATTTATGATAAAAATGCTTCCCATCCTCATTGTAACACAGTTCAAGAACGTGTGTAGACGTCACATCTCTTCTTAGAGATAAGCTACTACTCTTCAAGCTAGTTTTCTCTCATTCTAGATGTATATAGTCTTATCATTTTCCATTTATTAATTGAAGTCAAGTTTCACAATATCTCTATGTTTTGGATATAAATATGTATTTCATTTCATTCTCTTCATAATTTCAAACCAATGATGCATTATTATAGTACATTTCCTCCACCAAGTCGCCATAGGCTTGAAGAAAGGAATGTTGACAACCTTGGATTTGCTTTACAAATATGTCTCGAATATAAGGAAAAACTTTGAAGGACTAACCTACCCTTAGAAGACTTAGGCAATTGGAAATATATCTCCTTTATACTTCAACTCATGCAACATATGAGCAATATTATGATTTCTTTAAAAAAGAGGATAGCAACTCAACCCCATGCTAAAAGTTCAACTTTAGCCCTTATAAGGAATACTCCCCAAACTTTTTGGCCTAACACTATTCTTTCCCAACAATGGTGGAACTTTTATGAGAAGTAACATGATGAAAAAACTTGTGAAGTTAAGAAGAATGCTCGAGAAAGAATTTTGGGTAAAATGCTAGACTCTACAATCGCAACCTTGGATTATGTTACATTTTAAGATGTGATGCTTGTAGAAAAAGGAGTTATTTTAAGGCAAAAATGCTAAAAACAATCTTCTAAAGTGCTAGACAATAGGAAATACCTCAATATTACCCAATTTCACACCAATCTAAATTCTACCTCTTCTCCCTCTCGATCTTTATCTCATTTCAACATCTTGAAATAGATGGCCAAGTTACATTAAGTTTTATGCTTCCCTACTTAACAAAGCCACCATAGCAACAACATTTGAGAAGTTTCCTGGAAGGGGAAAATCCTACACATGTTCAATTTTTTTCAAAGCCAGATATTTTGGGTTTGATCCCTAGCATGGTTAGCAAAAAACTATTTAGAAACAAATTTTTCTATGCTTCACTAACAACACTTTTCAATATCACAAGGCTAGGTGAGATAATGGGAATGGATCATGGTTGCGTAGAGCCCCAGTAGTTCTATATAATTGTACAAAGGTGTATATATACACAAATGAAAGAGACTATATATATACAACAAGGAAAACAAACTTGCAGTAAATTAACATACGATATAAACCCTTAACATCTTAACAAAATTTGTGTTAACTTGGCACATGACCCAATCTTCAAGGAAATTTTATTGGGCTTGATATGCAAGTACACTTGCTCTTCAACTTGAAACTCCTTGAATACTCTATGTTGATTCACATAATCTTCTGCATGTCCTATGTTGCCTTCAAATTCCTCTTGATAATATGCATCTCCTACTCCATCTCTCTCAACATATATGATCTAATCAATACCCTCTTCACTGGATCACTCCAGTTGATATAAGTATTACAACTCCTCCCGTAGAGAGCCTCAAATTGACTCATATTGAAGGATTATTGATACTATTATTATAAGAAAACTCCACCAGTGGAAGATACTCCTCCCACTTTGTTTACTGATGCATGACATACATCCTCAACATATCCTCAAAGATAATTTTAATCATATTTGTTTACCCATCTTTCTATGGAAGATAAGTTGTATTGAAAGCTAACTTTGTCCCAAGGCCTACAAATATCTCCTTCCAAAACCTCGAAGTGAACTTGGCATCTCTATATAATATAATCTTCTTGGGAAGTCCATGCAACCTCACTATCTCACTAATGAATATTTGAGCCACTTCACTAGTTGAATTAGTAAACTTCACTACAATAAAGTGAGATACCTTTCTCAAACTATCAATCCAACCATGATGGAGTCATGCTTCTTTGATGTCCTTGGTAATCCTATAATGAAATCCATGGAAATGACCTCCCATTTCCATTGACCAACTGGATGTTTGCATTCGGTTTTCACCTGCTAACAACCTAAGCATTTAGCAATAAACTCAACCACCTCTTTCTTAAAATTAGGCCAATATTATAACTTCTTAATGGTTTCAAAGTTTTTTGGTATCCTAGGTGGCCTAAATATGGCTTGACATGAAACTCTCTCACAATAAGCTTCTTCAACTCACTACTATCAGGCACATAGGTCTTACTCCTGAATCTAACCAAGCCATCTACCGTAAGGTGATACTCCTCATCCTCAATACCTTGTTTTTTCAATCTCTTCCTTAGCTACTGGTACCTCTCATCATGTTTCTATGCATGTAAGATATTCTCCTTTTAATATGTACCATAAGATCTCACAACTGAGATATATGATTCACCAACACTCTCCTACTGAGAGCATCCACAACCCTATTATATTTTCCCTTAATGTAACTAATCTCAAATTCAAACTCACTAAGAGTATACAACTATCTAGCTTGCCTTGCATTCAGATTGGGTTGGTCAAAAAAGTACCTCAATCCATTGTGATCACTGTAGGTTTTAACCCTGTACAGAAATTACCTACATACAAATTCTAAAACACAGAAAATGAACAATGCGAGAACATAACACATAAAACACATATACACAGAGATTTTCCCCTGGATCCCAAAACCAGGACTACCAGCTCAATTTTTCATTATATTCCTTTCAATGTTA
>APFE030917828.1:0-21191 GCA_000404065.3 Pinus taeda
ACAATACTGTCTACACCAAGAAAGTGGGAAAGTCTCTTATCATTCTTGTTCTTTATGTTGATGATATTATCCTTACTGATTGTGATCCCAACCTTATAAACCATGTGAAGTCCAGCCTTAAAAAGAAGTTTGAAATGACAGACTTAGGACACTTGCATTATTTTCTTGGTCTTCAAGTCTTGCAATCCAAGGAAGGTATTTCCCTTTTCCAGTCCAAGTATGCCTGTGATCTTCTACACCATTTTCACATGGAAGACTGTAAGCCAGACCCTTCTCCCTTTCAGTCTGGAGCCAAACTTTCAGTCACTTGTACTTCCCCTGAAGTTGATGCTACCTTATACTGTCAACTTGTAGGAAAACTTTTGTATCTGGCCCATACTCGTCCTAACCTTTCCTTTGTTGTTGGCCTTATTTATCTGTTTATGCAAAACCCACATGAAAGTCATTGGAAAGTAGCTAAAAGAATACTTCGTTATGTTCGAGGTACAATTCAGTTTGGGATTCATTACAGTGCAGAAGCATCTCCTCTATTGGTTGGTTTCACTGATTCCGATTGCGCTGGTGACCCTGATGATCAGAAGTCTATTGCAGGTTATGTGTTCACTCTTGGTTCAGGACCTATTACATGGGCTTGCAAGAAACAAAGTGCCATTTCTCTTTCTTTAGCAGAAGTAGAGTATCATGGTGCTGTAGAAGCTAGTAAGGAAGCCCTGTGGCTTCGTCAGATCTTGTCAGAGTTTGGCTTTTAGTAGCAACATCCGACTACACTTCGGTGTGATAATCAAAGTGCCATTCAACTATGCAAAGATACAGTCCAACATCAACGCAACAAACACATTGAACTGCACATGCACTTCATCAGAAATCTCATTCATGACCATGTTCTTGAAGTGCAATATTGTTCAATAGATGATCAAGTTGCAGACATCTTTACAAAGGCTCTCATAGAGGTGAAGTTTACTAACTTTGAATTATGGTTGGAGTTCAAGAAGTTGTCACTAAGGGGGGATAGGATCTAATGCCTCCTTCCTTCTCCTATTGTGTCATATTTGTACATCCTTCAATCCTATCCCAAGTTGTTCTTAAGGGGGGATGTTAGGATATTCCGACACATAGGAAATCATTAAGTATAACTTGGTCTACTGTAGAGTTAGGTAAAATGTGTTTCTTTACTATGTACTTTTGTAACTTACAATTCAACGGTCACAATATGTACTGATCCGACTGTTCATTCTCTCCTCGGTATTACCGACACTTGATCTATGGCTTAACACCTGATTGGTCCATGATCTCTATTTAAAGAGCAGGGAGGGTCATTTGTAGGGTAACCGTTCATGAGAGAAGCTTATGTAAATTTTCATTCTTTTATTAATAAATTTCCTGAAGTGGCCGTGTTGGCTCAGGCTATGGGCTGTTTCCCTTTTCGAGGGTTTTAACCATGTCAAGAATACTGGTGTATTGATCTGTGATCTGTTTGTGAGTGGTGTCCTTTGGTGTTCTGTCTGAGGAACTTACCCTGTAAATTCCTATAGATGAAGGTATACAGATGGTCAAGTGGCAATTTGAAAAGCAAAATTGAAGTCTTTCTCCTCTCATAAAGGGAAACTTATATTCAATAAGGATTAAAGAAAGCACATTCAAAGGAATGATGGCTAGATGGGTATATGAAAGAAAGGGTATGCATGTATTTAGTAACTCTTCTCTAGAAGGTAGGACTCATGTCTACAAGAATATTACATAAAGAGTTGGTCATAAGAATGTGTTTGTAAGTATTTCATATAATTACTTGATACTTGGAAAAAGAAGTCTCGTATGCTTTGGAATGGTTAAAGAGGGACTCTTCCATAAGATAGCATGATTTAGACATGATCATATTGATCAATATAAAATATGGTCCCTTAAGAAAGAAAGAGAGTTAATAAAGACAACTCCAAGGAATAATATATTGTAGCTTGCTCCATGGGAACTTTGATTCAAATAAAAAACATCGATAATGATTCTTGTACAATATGGAGATAGACCACGCAAAAGGATGTTGATTTGAAAGGAAATAAGTAAGTAGAATCTGATATCTTGACAAAAGACCATCATTATGAGGTAATTATGATATTGATATTTTGGTATTGGTTATCTAGTTGGTATATAGTTTTTCTACATGAAAGAATGTTGCAAAAATGCATAATGGAAATTAAGGCAAGTGTATCTACAACTATTTGTTTTGAAATCAATTCAATTAATATACAGATTGAGTGAATAAATTTGGTAATCCTTTAAGGGTTATATGGTTATGATGTATACATCATCTTGAGATTCCAAGGTAGCAGTACAAGAAGATAACTTGATGCTTTTGTTTTAGTGACAATAAATATCACTTTCATGATTAGAGGGAGCTATGATCAAGCTTTGCTTCGATTAGCTCAACATAATTCCTTTGTTGATGATGACTAGAAGAAAGTGATACATTGAAAGGTTGATGGAATGAACCCTATCAAAATTTGGTTCCATTATATCCAGAAAGATAAAAGCTCAATTTGATGAGATGCAAAGAGAAGGAGGAGCCATGTAGCTACTACTTGAAGATCTCCATGAAGAACTAGTAGTTGGAATTTATGAAGCCAAGCTAAAGAGCTTGTGGTTATGACTTCCCACTTTAAAGGAAGTAAGGAATCTCTTGAATAAAGAGAGTTAATAAACACAACTCCAAGGAACAATATGTTGCATCTTGCTCCATGGGAAATTTGATTCAAATAAAACACGTTGATAAGGATTCTTTTACAATATGGAGATAGACCATGCAGAAGGATGTTGATCTCAAAGGAAATAAGTAAGTAGAATATGATATATTGACAAAAGTCCATCATGATGATGTAATTATGATATTGATATTTTGGTATTGGTTATCTAGTTGGTATATAGTTTTTATAATTGAAAGACTGTTGCAGAAATGCATAATGGCAATTGAGACAAGTGTGTCTACAACTATTTGCCTTGAAATCAATTCAATAAATACACAGATTGAGTGAATACATTTGGTAATCCTTTAAGAATTATATGGTTATGATGTCTACATCATATTAGGATGTTAAGGTAGAAGTACAAGAAGGTAACTTGATGTTTATGTTTTAATGACAATAAATATCACTTTCATGATTAGAGGGAGCTATGATCAAGCTCTATTTCGATTAGTTCAATACAATTCCTTTGTTGATGATGACTAGAAAAAAGTGATATATTGAAAGTTTGATGGCATGAACCCTACCACAATTTGATTCCATTATATCCAAAAATATAAAAGCTCAATTTGATGAGATGCAAAGGGAAGGAGGAGCCATGTGGCTACTACTTGAGGATCTCCATGAAGAACTAGTAGTTGGAATTTATGAAGACAAGCTAAAGAGCTTGTGGTTATGACTTCCCACTTGAAAGGAAGTAATGAATCTCCTCTATATTTGAGAGGGAGTAAGAAGCATCCTTGAATGTTTAAAAAGGAGCAAATATTTATTCCCTAATCAAGAGGGAATGAGGATCTCCTCTCTGGTTTAGAGGGAGTGATGTTAGACATCATATCTTCCATGTGTCATGCACTAGACTGGGAAAAATAGTTATAAGTCTAAGTGAAGGCATTAGGAAGGAGAATGGAGGATTGGATAAGAATCTAATATTGATACTTCTTGAGGATAGAAAATCCAATATAGGGAGTGGACCGACACTCTTTGAGGATCAGAAAAGTATCCGAGAAAAGAGTGGTCGAAGAGGACTTATATTCTTTGAGGATTGTGAATCCAAGATGAGAATAGTCCTAGAAGGACATACCTAGTGAACCTTTAGATGGTGTATGTGCCTTAAGAGGCAGTGTGGTGTCTCATGTAAATCCTCCCAACATTATGCTATGATATAAGTAGAGCTCGTCAGTTAAGGACTTACTATGTTGACAATGTTGGTTATGATGTTTATGCTTAAATATGGCTTATAAATATGACTCTTCTTATGAGAACTCTTTAGTTTGAGAATATCCTTGTAGAAGTACAATTATGAATACCTCCCTAGTTAAGAGGGAGTGTTGGAAAACGTCACTAGTTTCAATCTTCATAATTGTCATTGAACTCATGTAATTATGTATATCTTATGTAACAAACAAAAGAAGAAAGAAACATATTATTTTCAAGCATGGGTTTCATTCTTCATTTGATTTATCATTTAGGTCAAGCATGCATTTCATTCTCCTAGGGATTTTCAAGTCAAAAGAGTATTTTTCATGAGTCAAGAGAGTAATTATCATTTGTATAAGACCCATTTGGGCAAGTTGTAATATGTAAAAGACATTATTTTTGTGTCTATAAATTCATTTGTAACCTCCAAGACCAAGTCGAACCTACTAGAGGAAGTCGTCTTAGAAGAGGGCTACTTTGACGCTATGAGAAGCATATATATAGAAGGAACTTCGAAATCATTAGAACACACTTCAGAAGTTCGATCTCAAGCAAGAAATAAGAAGCAAGAAGAGTGAAGGACAAGGAAGCAAGAAAAAAAGTCAAAGAGAAGGAAGAAAATCTAATCTTATGGTTGTAATCTCTCACAGGTGTGGAAACTAGGGATTCTAGGGGACTACAGCACGCTGAAAATCACATGTTGGAAATGTAGGTTTGAAATAGAGGGTCAAAACTATGATTTGAATAGGAATATTGATGTTTGACTTTCATTGACCTTGTTGACCAAAGCTTTTTTCAAGAAGGAACCTTTGGAGGGTTGACTTGGTGCTTGGAGGAGGTCTTGGCTTTGGTATTTGAGTCTTAGATTTCTCATTTGATCTGATTCTATAAGAAGAGAAGTGATTATCTATGAGTTTTCCCCTTTGGAGGGGTTTTTATATGGCCTAGAGCCCATATTTTGTTTCCATTATATTTTATGATATTCATGGTTTATGCCCTTGATAATTATTTGATGAATAGAATCAAATAAAGAATAATAAGTTTACATGTAATTATTAAGGATAAGGAGAATTATTTAAATAACTTCCCTACTTGATTCTCCAAAAAAATTTCCCTGCTCATGGACACTTTAATCCAGTCTAAATATACCATTTGACCCATTTTCCTGTGCATGTCGATCACATCTAGCATACTAAATCTATCCATATGAATATTAATTTGAGTTTCTTTATAGTCTTCATAAGATTTAGCATCCTTCTTAATTGGCTCCAAAAAAAACTAAATAAAAAAACATATCACTATGTTTAAAAGTTGATGCCAACATAGGTGAAACTTTATTCCTTAGCTATAGACTTTCCTTATGTCTTTTAATGTTGGGTTGTGCTTTTATCTGACTAAACTGCTTGACAATTTCAATACTAGGAACACCTTGTTGAGACTAAACATTTATCATTCTAGCTAAAGGTAAGTATTCAATCAGTATAATAGGCTCACTTGACACTCTTAGAAATGGGCTCGCTTGATGAAGAAGCTACATAATTTATTTCATTAATATGAACTGACTTAAACCTTTTTCCTTTTGACTCCTCCAATTCAATTTGTTGATTTGCCTCAAGGTAAATTATGATTTTAGAAGTAAGCCTTTTTCTACTAGTTTATTTCTTTGTAGGATAAAATCACATGCATATTTGTTTCCAAGGATGTTTTTGCCTATTATTTGCTAGTGATAATCTTCCATGATTCCTTGTCATCCATTTTCACTAGTTTTGACCCACCTTGATGTTCATACTCCGAAAATGAATGTTTCCTTTTTTTTGTAATGACCTTATAAGGGTCTATTGGAAGGCCTCTACAACTTCGAATTTCAAACATGTTAACATAACTTCAATAATTTTGGAAACATTCTCGTTCTTAACTGTAAATGAACTAATCTTCATAGGAAGTTTGAAAGACAAAGGAATATTTTTATATGCAATTTGTATTTGGTCTAAATTTAACCATTGCCTTAGACATTCTAAGGAAAACATTATTGGTGTCAGGAACGTTGGCAATTTGTAGGGTTGAACATCAACACCATATACCCTAAGAATTGTATGATCTTCATGTAGAAGGCAATTTCCCACCCTAGTATGAGGAATACGTTGTAAATTTTTCTTAAACTTTGTGTCCATTCTTGGAGGGGAATCCTCAAAAATAAAATCATACACTTTTGACATCAATTTTTTAACAAACTGGAAAAAACATGTTGATTTGTTTCTTATAAATGATGCTCTATGAATAATAGAATCTATCCCAAAATATACGGATCGAGCTTCATCCAACAATTCTTGAAACTCATCAGTTAAGTTGTCCAACAATATATACATAAGGTATGCTTGATATACAAAAATTTTGGCCTTTTTGTAATTGACTAGTTGATCATGGATAGACTCAACAAGAAAGTTAAAGAAATTAAATCTCTTAGAATCACAAAGTAACATCAGAAACCCTAATATTTTTTCATCTATCAGTCGATCATGACTATATCCTAGAATCTAAATTAACATGGAAAATACCAATTGAGCATTCCATTTGACAATAACATATTTGAGAGGGAAATCTTGTTGTTCAACATATGTTTCCAACTTCAAATATTTTTTGAAAAATTCAACCTGTTGTAGAGAAAAAATATTAGAATCTGGAAATTAATTCTTCCTCAACTAGGTTAGTTGTAGGATGGGAAAATTTCACTAGTGTTAAACAACATAAAATTAATGGAAACATGTGAAATCGTGTGATACATTTACTATTCACAAGACATACATTTATAATACATTGTTATGACTGTTGGATTCATATTCCAAGGTCTCTTAGACTCCCTTTGATTGTTCAACTTCCACATTGTAACCCTTAGTGGATTAGGTGTCCAACACAACCCACCCCCCATAATTAATCTGAAGGGGTATATATGAGTCCAAGAAGAGAGCCGTAAACATACAACATTGCATGGTAGTAATAGGCTGAATTTTCTCTCTGAGATGAATATATAAGGTGGGAGAACTCGAGGTATCAATTGGCGATGGTTTAAAGATGACCACCAACACTGGAACACTTAGTGTAGTTTTTGAAACTCTTCCAAATATTGCAAGAAGCTAAAGTCTTTTGCTAGAGGAAGTGCTCCCCATTATTTTGAAAATAGATGCCTTTGGGGTCTTAACCTGGAACACTTAGTGCTATTCCCAAAACTATTTCAAATATGGAAAGAAGCTGAAGTATTTTACGAGAGGAAGTGTCCCTAATGCTTTGAAGAGGGACACCATCAACCTGGAAAAGGGAGGTATTTAACCTGCGAAATAAAAGGAGAACCTCAACCTAAAAAGGGAGGTCTCAACCTGTGGTGGTTTAAGGAAGGCCACCAACCAAATGCATGCTTAGGGGCTTCTATGTCTCTGGATACAACCCTGAATCTGGGTATGACTGTCTATGGCTATAGGTTCAGGCAACATGTTTAGGATGTGGATTAGGCTCACTTGATTTATCTTTGAAGCTTATATATGACCAAGAAGAAATATCATCTGTAAGACATTTTAATACTCGAGAATAAATCCTATGATATGAGAAAAATATCTTCTTGGCAGTTGAATCCCATTGTCCATAAGTGATCCATCCAAGGTGAATCTTTGTTCTTGTAGGAGGCTTGTTTATGAAGCATTTGTTTGAACAATGAGTGTGCTAACCAAACTTATTACAAGGGTGAAGATCAAAACATTGATCTTTCACATGACCAACTCCGTCACAATTTTAGCATTTGACAACTTTTAGCCATTGTGGAAGAGGAGTAAGTGAATATTTATCATGAAGAAATCTAACACTTTGAAATTTGATGGGCTTGGAATAGTACAGAATATTAAAGGACACCTCCTTGTCATATCCGAGATCGGTTTTGTGCTTGTCGCTGATAAGCTCTTCCCAAGGTTTGATGATGGGCTTAGGAAGTGGAACCTGAACTTCTGCATTTGCATGCAAAACTACTCTTGCACTGGGCACTAAATGAGAATCAACCTCAATCTCATTGATCAGATTAATTTATAGTTGTTGATGGGAGTCAACTTCAGAATAGAAAAGGGGATTGTTCTAAACAAAAACAAGTTCATAATGATGCATTTTTTGTTGCAACTCTTCTTGCTGAAATTGTGACTTAAGCTGCAAAAAATCAATATTTTCATGTGCATTTTGTAAACAGATTCAAATATCAGCAAGAAAGGATTTGTTGTTTTACTATGTCATTAGTAGTAGATTGTATTAGAGTGTTCAAAAACTCGAATAGTTTATAAACTTTGGCTATCTTCTCTAGTTCAAGTAAATTAAGGGTGCCAGGAAAAATGCAGAATAGTGATAATATAATAGGAAATATGGTGTAACCAATGAAGGTTGTCTCCCTTGCTGCTTTCTCAAATTTTCCTGAGCAAAAATATCTCTTTTAAAAAAATAAATAAATTTAAGTAGTTGAATTCCATGGCAAGAAATACTTAGTCACTTGCAGCTATCTATCAAAACAAGTCGCTGGCAACTATTTATCAAAACAATAGAGTCAATTGTAATGCTGGACTATTCCCCCCTCCCCATTTATAATTTAACATTCTTCCATTCTGGATTGCACATAGTGGAGTGGAATCATTTATTTGTTTTCTTTATCAAATTGAAATGATTTCAGAAACAATAGTATGTCTATCATCAGAGAACAATTTCCCTAGTTATCCTTTGCATGAAACAATCTCGTCCACTTCGAAATAACTGCCATAATTTTCTTTGGCATGGAGATAGACTGCAATCACAAGAATCAACATTTATAGACAAAATAAACCCATGATTTTATTGAATTTTTGGTTAGCTTTCCCTTATTCGCTTTATTTCCATCTTGTCTACTAATGAAATTATCAACACTCATTTTCCTTTGTTACCGTGTCTTTTGCTTCTTGTTTCAACATCAAAATAGAATAAAGGACAATCATAGGTATAAATGAAAACTTGTGCTAACTTGAAGTGCTTCTGATTTCCTTCAAATATTCGAAATATGAAGGAAATTTGGCTTCAGAATCTAAGGAGAAGGATGACACGCTTGATTCTACGTGGTGGTCTGAAATTTCATGTTTGATTCTTCATGGAGGTCTATAGCCCAATTCTTTAGGTTGACTAATAGAGAACGAGCATAGGAAACACTTTGAAATAGAGAACTAGTAGAGGAAATTATTTTAACAGATAAAATAGTGAGAAGGTCAAACCAACAGAGTAGAGATGGTAGATCATACCAATGTTTCCTTACGATTGGATACTAGTTGAAAACATACAGGAGCGTGAAGCATTATGTTTGAGTTGAGATTCCAGAAAGCAACACAGTAAGAGCATTTTTATTACAACGTTTTTCTTGACATCTAGGCACCTGCGAACCATGTGAAATCATGTTGGGCCTCCTCTTTGAAAAATAAAACATTCACAAGATTAAGAATCGAGACAAAGAGATTTTGTATTCCTTGACCAGGGGCAGGTCAGACTGGTGTGGAAATAATGCAGCAATCAGGTCAAATTGGCGTAAGGGGACGAAGCTAGAATAATGACTGAACATATGGGTAGAGGGATAATCTTCATAGGTGCCAGATTCACATGCACAGAAAGGGCGCAATCGATGTGTTATAACAGGAGGAGGAACATTTTTTCATGTAGATGAATCCTAAAAGCATACGTGAGCAGAGAAGTAGGCACAAGACACAAAAAATGGCCGAGAATAGCATTGAGGAAATGCTATGTCTAAGCAAGACAGGTACTGGCATACAGATAACAACCACAAAAAGTGGCTTAAATTTGAGCAGGTCACAAGTGGCCAGCTCTAATACCATGTTAAACAACATACAATAAATGGACAAATATGAAAGATAATTGTGTGATACATTTACCATTCACAAGATATACATTTTTAATACACTGCTATGGCTGTTGGATTCATATTCCAGGGTCTCTTAGACTCCCTTTGGCTGTTCCAATTCCACACCATAACCCTCAGTGGATTAATTTTCCAACAACTAGAGACCCAAATAGACCCAACGTTTTAGAAATTGACTCCTCAGTCATAGTAAATAAAACCCTAGAATCCTTTGCGGACAATACAACCCCAGAATTTGGTGAATAATTGCTGGAACACATGAATGGATCATTCAAACCAACAATGCCATAGAATGCTCGTCGAAAAAGAGGTTGATGCAAAAAAATAGAAATGTCTAATATTTCAATTATGGGACCACATAACATTGTCCTTCAATTCACTCTTGTTAGTGGTAAAAGAGTTGTTAATCATGCTTCCCATCAACAACATCAAGCATTTGTAGATAAAAACTCCATACCACAAAATAATGTCATGAATTTCCCTCAAGCAACATGCAATAATGCATTTGCAGATCAGAACTACATCCCAGAATGGTAAATAATGATTTCCCATCAAACAACATGCAATAACGCAACAAATGTTGAAACTCAATGTTCACCATGTAAGAAAATTATGGCAAACAAAATGGTTATTGAACGACCAAGACAACCTTTGTCTCCAATAACAATTGAAGGGAATGAAATTGTAGTCCTACCTAGTGGAAAAACAATTCAACAAGCATCCAATGAGAATGTAGATGCAACTACAGGTCATGAAATAGTGGAAAGAACTAGTATCTTTCATGATCAAATGGATAGAAATGCTCCAAAAGAATATCGAAATTTTGCTAATGAACAAGATTTAGAAGAAATCCCTAAAGGTTGTTCAATATATCAATGTATAGGTCATGAAACATTGGAAATAACTAGTACCTTTCATGATCAAATGGACATAAATGCACCTATAGAAAATCCAAATTATGCCAATGAACAATATTTAGGAGCAATCCGTGAAGGTCCTTCAATAGATCAAACTACAAGTCATGATACAACAGAAACAACTAATAACTTTCATGATCAGATGGATTATAAATGCACCTACACAAAATTAGAATTAAGCAAATGAAAAATCTCTAGGAGAAATCCATGAAGGTTTTTCAATAGATCAAACTGCACATTATACTAGAAGGCCACTAGGAAACTAGTTGAGGATATCCTTATTGAGTCTTAAGAATTTCGCAAGAAGGTTTAATCACAGAGTAGATGTGGGGAATAAGAAATTTAGGGAAATTGTAAATGTTTCTCTAGGAAGTCACTTCAACATGTAGAAGAAAATGACATTATTGCTGAAATTGGGCACTTGATGAAAAAAAACTACAATAAATACTCCAAAATTGAGGATGTTATTGAAGACCTAGATCTATAGTACTTGAAAAAATTCGTTCAATTGTTATGAAAGAGATCCACACGGATTTTATGCCTAGAAATGTGGCTTCTGGATTTATTGAATGAAGCATGACTTATAAGACTTTCGAATGTTTGAAACGGATTCACTCTTGTGGTATGTTCAAGGGAGATATCGTATTTTAGTTTCAGATGAAATGAAAAAGTGGAGAAAAGAAGCTAAGGATATTGATATGGGTTGGAAAAGAACCAGTGGTTTTGCATATGGAGTTAAAGTGAAGCAAGTAAAGTCATATGCTTCCTTCATGGTTGAGTCATATGAAAAGAGGACTAGTAGTATAGCCATTCAAGTTTCTTTCAAATTTGGTATTGATTCTCGTGTGCATTATGATTGAGGTGGGAAAGCATGTGAGATGTTATTTGAGTTACTAGAAGATAGTGGCTTGATGTCTTGTGTAACCATTGGGAAATGGGATGGAAAGGAAGAATATAAATATGTTTTAGCACATGTTGTTGATCCTACAAATGAGGATAACTTGATGGAATAGTTAAATAGACTATCACAAGATGGTATCCCCATGGGAGATGGAAGGGTAGTGAAAGTGGATTTGTTTGAGTGCCATGATCTAGTGGCCACATGCAGTTTAGTATCAATAATAATGTTTCTCAAATGGTGAATACTTTTTTTTTCCATGGTGCATATGCCATAAAAAAATCTATACAAATTTTACAGCTGAAACCAAAATCCAAGATGGGGATACTATTCATAGTATTTCCAAGTTTTATGCAATGCCACCAAATCTACTGCTAGTAATTTTTATAGATTTATTTAGAGTTTATTTTTTTGTTGATATATTCACATACTTTATTATTCTAAATTTGTTTTAAAACAATAGGAGTTGAATCCTCATTGGGAACAAAGAATGTCAAGATGGCAGGAAAACTTGGATGAGTGCATTAGATGCATTCAACCAAACTTATGCAATGGACAATTGAATTTTATCAACAAGTATCCCATAAATAGAATAGATGATGAAAAGGTACATGCTTTCTCAATTTTCTTTTTTATAAATAAAAGTTCTTGTTATTTAATTGATAATTATTGAAAACGTTATATCAATTGCAACTAACTCCAGGCCCAATGTCCAAACTTATATATTGTGTGCACCATATTGGAATTATAACTATTTTGAAGATGTTTCGTGAAATTCAAAGAATTGTAAAAGACTATGACAAGGTTCATCCAACTAGTGGGATTGAGAAAACTAAATTTATTCAAATTTGGGAGGATATGGAGAAAATTGGGGTTCCATGTAAGCTTGGGGAACCACACCGTCATAAAAACCAAGGGTACATTGACCTTAACTATGGGTAATTAGATGGATCAACATCAGATAAGATCCTCATTCGGCATGAAGGAATATTAAAGGTTTAATAAAACACTTTTACTTGAAAAAAAATGTAATTTGATATATCATTGAGAATATGATTCAAAATTACAATCTTAATGTTAGCATTTTTTATTATTATTTGTCCCTTTTCCCAACCCCATCTTGATGTTAGCACATGTAAAATTTTGTATGTGGTTTTTTAATGAACAATAAATGATGATTTCATGATGGCATATAAGTGAAACTGGTTCACATTTTCATGCAATTTTAATATAAAATTAAGTAATCATGTATAAAAAAATATTGTGTTTGAAGATTATTAAAGGCCTTCCAGATGAAGAAAAGTATTAAAAGTTGGTGAGGTTGTGGAGGTGTTATAAAGAATTCCACATCTTTTAGTTACAAGGGCCTAGAGGGGATGAAGCAATTGTGTATGAGGAAAGGCATGTCAATTTGAATTTATATTAAGTTCATTGTATAATGTATTTTAACATGGTGGTTTTGAATCATTCATGATGATATTTTGATCGACTATCAATGCATGATTACATTCTTTGCCGATGAGTTTCTTTGGTTATGTTCATGCTATTAAGGAGATGAGATGATTCCTTATATGCATATCCAAGGGGCCCATGCTTTTGATATGACTAAGGCTATTCATCCTTATACATTAAGAAGGTTAAGGAATGAAGTAATGGAGTGTAATCGTAGTGAAACAAATTTTTTGAATAGAAATAGAGGAGGAGGGAGAGGGGTTTCTAATGAGTGTAGAAATACATTGATCATGAAAAATTGTGTCTTGTACATGAGATACGGGAACAATTTTTAAAGCTTGTTATGAGGTCATAAGGTACCTTCTGTTGTAACATGATTAGTTTTGATAAGTTATTGCTTGACAAAGTTAAAATTCTTTAATTGGGATTTAATTTTGTTATATAGTTTGGCATTTGAAATAATTGGACAACACATGTTTTCTTATCCTAAGGTTGAAAGACGACAAAGATGTCACATCGGCGTGACATAACTCTTCAACAAATTGTAACGACCCAGATCAATCTTGCCCAGATTAGTGGTGGAGGATCCTCCTCGGCTCTCCTTTGCCATTCAAAGGCTATCGGTAGAAGGGGTCCCAAAGTCGGTAGTTTTTCAAACTGCCATGTTAAACCACCACCTCAACCTTTTAGTTATTCGGGATACATCTGCCTGAAACCATAAACCATTCAACCTACCCCCCGAAATCCCACCGGTGGTTTTCAATAAGTCAAATGGTCAACCTTCACTAACCGCGCCGCATTCATTTCACCTCATCTACCACATCATCCATTCACTGCCCTTAATCCAATAAAACTTCACCATGTTAGTTGCTCGTTGCGACACAACGCTCCCGTTCTATTGCCTGTCTCATGGTCAATTGAAACTATGTTTTTTCCTATACACCACATTCATTTAAAACATGGTTTTCGAACCCATAAGAATGAATTTTATGAAACGGAAAGAGGTTTTTTCTACCAACATACTTATTAACAAACACCTCTCCTATTTTTGTAACAACTCTGAGGGTTTGGGAGATTTTAAAGAAACTTTGAAGACATATGTTGGACACCTAATCCTAAAGGGTTAGCGTGGAAGCCGAATGGACAAAGCAGTCCAAGGGACCTTGGGATGTGAATCCCAACGGTCACCATATTGTACTATAAATGTACATCTTTAGTAAAATGTACTGAATGATTTATCTTTCCTATTGTTTTCCTATTTGTTCTCCCTGACCATGTCTGTTTAACATGGTATCAGAGCCATGATGTGTGGCCTGTGTAATTGCCTTGAATAGTGCTGGCCTATTTAATTCTGCCTGCCTGTTCCTCTGAATACCTCTGACTGTCATAAACGTAAAAAAAAAAAAAAGAAAAAAGAAAAAAAAGGCATCATTACACCTGCTCCTCTGTCCCACATCTGAAGCTGCATACATGAATGTAACGTGTACCTGCCTGAAGACTGCGTACCTGACTCCTCCGGCGCCGCTATCTGCTATGATAACGCCTCTTTGTACACATAATGCTTCAACGCTGCCTGACATGGTATCTGCTGCCTCTGCCTAAAAGCATTTGTCTGGTTAACACGTGAAGGAGAACGCTGTTGTTTATCTTCAAGCCAGGAAACGCTGCCTGACATGATTGCCTGCCTGCAAACGACGGGGGAATTTAATATAACCTGACAAGTCGAAGCGTGCATAGAGTGCGAACAGGTTAAGGCCACTATTTGTTTCATCTCTATTTTATCGGTTTCCTTGTTATTCGTTGGATCAAAGCTCGTCAATGGTGGTTTGCATTGGACACCATTGCTTGGAACGCACAAGTTAGTGGCAGTTACATTCACACTACCAGGCAAACACCATTTAGCGTGAGCATTGCATTCTATTTGGTAGCAGGAACCGCAAACACGTCCATTGTTGAAAAGAGCACTGCTAATAGCTACCGTATCTTTTCCATAACCTTGGCCGTTCAGATTGCTGTATCCAAATGCATTACCTTTTCTTCCAGAAATCTCTCCATCGCCATATAACGTTGCATTTTCTTCTTGCCTGACATTACCTCCCTTCACTACACACGCTATCATACCTTGAGAAAAGCGATAAGAGTCGAAGGGATTCCTTGTATTTTTGATGGTGCGTCTACCGGGAGGGAGAAACATTTGGAGGCATCATGCTTTTCCGCCATTACCATACCTGTTACCTTTAATGCTGTCTGAGTACATTAATCTAGTCTGGTATTCATGCAAAGGGGATTTGTGTTTAGGATTTAGGTTTATTCTTTGTCTATGTCTGTCTAGGAGTCGCCCATTCGACTCTGAGAATGAGGTTGTCATAGCCATAACCATTGAGCTTATTAATAGCCCTCTACACATTATGTCCTCCCTCCATACATAGTTGACCTCCATACATAATCAAATCTAATACAGAGTTCGCTTGCTGTGGCATAGATCTATAATAATGCATGCTTGCTTTAACAAGCATCTAGGCGGATCAATGAAATAAGCATTTGTGGTCAGTTAAAAAATATACAGGTCCGTATTCATAATTGAACCATATATTTGTATCACTGAAACATGAAATAGACACTGCATGAGAAGCGCGTGAGAACTTATGGCCTGGTTTCATGTGTGAAGCTGAGAATATTAGATGGTTGATGGGTTGCATATCAAGTTCAACGAAAATCTATGAGAAAAAATTGAGTCACGGATGCTTTCCAAAGTGATGAAGCAAAGGCTATGTCATGGCTCAAACAATTTGCTGCAGAACTCGAACTGTGTTCTACATCTGATCTGTCAAACAACAATTTTTGTTCGGTGTTGGTCTGCCTACCGCAGACTGTAAGTCTCAGTTCAGGAATGCTACTGTCCTTGAAAAAATGAAAGAATTCATCACTTTCAATTGCCGACTAACTAATAAGAGACTGGTTTGTTTTCAAGCACGCTGTTTGTAATGTTCATTGATGCCAAAGATCAGATGAGGGTTTCATGCCTTTACAGTGGGAACAAAAACAAATTGTGTTCGACTCTGAAGATTTCATGATAGTATTTGTTTACGGGTGTGTCAAATACCACATTTTAATCATTATCTTGATGAGGGCAGTTTACATTCAATCTTGAACACTAAGAAACTGAGCAGTAGCTAGCAAACAACAACAGTGTGAAGCACTATGTGGACTACGCCTAGAATCAAAATCGCCGAACCAGAGATTCTAATGAGAAGATTGCTTTAATTGTTGGGGTGATATCAACATTATATGCACCAGATTGTCTGCTATTTGTTGCAAGCATTGTGATTATTTAGGGTACATTTTCACTCCAAAACAAGTTACTAGTGGTGCATTTCTATTGAGAAAAATGGCTACAATTACTGAAGTATTAGAGTTCATGAAAACTCTTATACAATCCACTATTGATGACACATTACAAATCAGCAAAGGCTCTCTCTCAAGAATTCAAACATGTCTACAATATGCACAAGAAAATATTGAGTTTTTGCAGCTTGAGACAAAGCTGCAGCAAGAAGAATTACAACAATGGAGTCATCTTTCTGAACCTGTTTCTGTTCAGAAGATTGAAACAGACTCCCATAAACAGCAAGTCAATAATGTTCCTGTTCATTCAAATAAAGCAACATTTGTACATGCAGATGCAGAAGTTCAGTCTGCACTTCCCAAGCCCATCATCAGACCTTGGGAACAACTTGTCCACAACAAGCACAGAACCGGTCTTGGATATGACAAGGACTTGTCCTTTCATATTCCAGACTATGCCAAACCCATTCAGTTTCAGAGCACTGGTTTCATTCATGACAGTTCACCTGCTCCTCATGACAGTACAGCTACAGCTGTTTCAGACTCCGCTCCTCTTCCACAGCAACAACAACAACAACAGATCTTGAAATGCCAACACTGTGATCGAGTTGGCCATCTGAAAGATCACTGTTTTGATCTTCATCCATGTAAGCACTGTCATAAAACCAGTCATTCTTCAAACAGATGCTTCCGAAACAAACGTCTTGCAAGAACAAAGATTCATCTAGGATGGATCGCTTCTTGGCAATGGGCATCAATAGCCAAGAAGACATTCCAAACACATGTCAGAACTTGTTCCAGAATATTGAACAGTCTTGCAGTTGAGTTTTTTCCATCCTCTCACCTTGTATCTGACAGGGGGGGAAATGATGGTCATCTACAAGCTTCAAAGCCACATCAAGCGAGCTTGAGCCACAACTTGCCACACCAGTTTCAGAGTTGTAGCCAGAGACACAGATGTCTGTGAACATGCCTATAGTAGGCAATCTGGAACACTTCCTCTAGCAGAAGACTTCAGCTTCTTGCTAGTTTTGGAAGAGTTCCGAGAACAAAATTGAGAACACTTCCTCCAGCAGAAGACTCCAGCTTCTTGCCAACTTTGGAAGAGTTCCAGGAATTGCATAAGCATTCCAGAGTTGTTGGTCATCCTTAAACCATCACAGGTTGAGACTTCCCTTTTCAGGTTGAAGTTTTACCTTTTATGCAGGGTGAGACCTCCCTTTTATGGTTGAAGATTTCCCTCTTTAAAACAATAGGATCACTTCCTCTAGCAGGAAACTTCAGTTTCTTGCAAGTTTGGAACAGTTCCGGGAACTGCACTAAGCGTTCCAGTGTTAGTGGCCATCCTTAAACCACCGCCCTTTATACCAACATTTCAGAGAGCACATTCAGCCTAGTGCTGCCATGCATTATTGCACATTTTGTATTACAGCTCTCTTCTTGGACTCATACATAACCCTGCGGATTAGGGGGGGAATGTTGGACACCTAATCCTAAAGGGTTAGTGTGGAAGCCCAATAACAAAAGGAGTCCAAGGGACCTTGGGATGTGAATCCCAACGGTCACCATATTGTACTATAAATGTACATCTATTGTTAATAAAAATGCAATGCATGCTTTATCTTTCCTATTCTTTCTCATTGTCCATGTCTGTTTGACAAATACCCACCTGGATCATTGGTTTACCTAACCTAATAGTTGATTGATCTCACTCATAATGGCTACAAGAGATGCGAGTTAATGGCTTGATCAATGATCAACAATTTAATCATCACATTATTGTAAGAACTACTGCCACATTGATTGAGTAAAATCATGGTAAAGGGAATAAGAATATTTCATATTTTGTGCTTCAATCGATTTGGAGCCTACAATCAGTTGGTGCTTGTAGATTTTTAGAGGTTAGTGCCCCAATCATGTTGGAGCCTACAACAAGTTGGTGCTTACAGATTTCAGAGGTCGGTGCCTCAATCAGGTTGATGCCTACATGAAATTGGAATATGCTCTTGCTTCTACAACATGTTTGCATGTTTCCTCTCTACACTGTTGTTTCTCTGCTTCTATGCACACAACTCCCAAAGCTGCCTCAAAATTCCATCGGTTTTCCATTTCAAAACTGCCCCCCAACACTCACTTGTGGCTCATCTTGAGCCACTCATCCAAACTTAAATGAATGAATTTTCTCCTTAGTCATATCTTTCAATACTTTGAGGGAATTACATAAATTTTCAATCCTTTACTACATCTAAGTATATTGTGCAATGATTATGGCATATACCCTAAGTGTCATGGTAGAGGTAAGTCATTGCTTCATGTTGTCCACAACAACATTATTTTCTAGTTGTACTATTCCAATTTTTTTTGTAAATTGTAATGCTTACTCCTGCAAGTCTTCCACTTTATGTGCTAACTCATGCTTGGTGTCCCTCATTATCTCCTTGTCCAACAACAACTTCTTAGCAATAATAGTAAAAATTATTTCTACCGGGTCTTCTACAACCTAAAATTTCTGACCGATATCCTTTAACCCCTGGTTATGCAAGATATTGGTCCATAAATTCACTCCCTCTTCATACAAAATTCAACATTACTATTATAATGTAACACGCCATCCTCCCAATTCCACCCAAGCAACTAACCAATAGGGAAAAAATGTGATGAGAGAGGTTACTATAAGGGATTCAATATCATTGGTGACCTTAAAAAGCCAAGGCTAGGCTAAAAACCAATGTCATAACCCGACAAAACCATGCCACCGATAGCAAGAGAACCATGCACCAACATGAAAATCCATGCATGTCCAAACCAGCTAGCAAATCACATATGCAAAAGATTACCTGCAAATATTCATGCTGAAGCTGCTTGATCATGCTCTTCTTGCTTGATCCTTCTTTCCTTCGTTTCCCTTTGCTTGCTTTTCCTTCCTTGATCCTTGCTTTCCTTCCTTTCCCTTTTCTTTCTTTTCCTTCCTTGATCCAAAGCTAGAGTGTTCCAAGAAAACTCTAAGTGACCAAGAGTGAGAGAGAGAGAGAATAATGAGAGAGCTCCAAACTTGAACTGACAAAAGGTTACATTGACCAAGCTTGAGTCAAGAGCTCTCCAACTAATCCTCATAAGCCTTTTTTATGAATGAGGCCTCTAATTTCTTCATTTTCCATTATTTTCCTTCAATTTCCTCCTCACACGCAAACTATGACCTTTCACCTTACTTTTCTCCTAATTTCCTTTATTTTCATATAAATGTGCCAAAAATGTATTTTTTCCTTTTAATGCCTTTGCCAACTTTCCTTAGCCAAAACACACATCTAGTGATACCCACTAGGATATATTTTCCCAACATTCAACTTGGAATATGTGTCCCTTACCCATGGTCTTAATTTTTCCTTTATTTACATTATTCAATAGAATTTTCACCAGGGTTGTTGCATATAATTGTTGTATCAGCGCAAATTAGGCACCTATTTTCTACTCTTTTGTGCGGTTTTGTCGCTCTTCTTTTGGTGTAGACGGTCTTTGTTTCACTTTTAACTCAATTTGCTTTAAACACATGTGTAACTTCTCCAATCTTTATGACTTTAACTTCTGCTTTGGTATCATCCTCCATAAACTTTGGCACAACCTACCTTCATCTTCCATAAGCTCTGGCACAACCTACCTATACACTGCTTCCCCAACTACATGCAATCCCATTTCTTTATCCACAACCTATTGCTTCTCATCTACTAACTTCACCTTATCATGTTACAATACTTCCTACTTCGTAAGTTTCTTCACTAATTCCAATGTTGTGGTTGTGGTTGTGGTTGTGGAAATTACACATGCAACCTGTTACCTGCAAAATCTTCCTGTTGTAGTTAATGATTCATCTTTCTCCTTGTGCTCCCTTGCTTTCCTTTTCTTCCCCTTTGCTTTTCTTTGCTTATTATTTTCTTGCTTGCTCTCTCTCTCTCTCTAAAATTGATTCAAAATAAAAATTGACAAAAAGCTTGTTGTGTGTGGAGCATGATTGTTCAGAGATCTTTGTTTCAGCTGGATGTATACGCCAGGAAGTTTTGTACACCCCTCCGCGCGGAGGGGTGCGGGGGGGACTTGTCCTCCTCGCGGGGGTCTAGGGGCCAGCTGTCCCCTGGCGGGGGCTCGGGGGCAGCGCGCCCGAAGCTAAAAACAGATGTAAATTTGCCTTATAAAAGTATAGTAATTTCTAGTCAATCTGGGCCGTTCATTAGGTGGATGATATGACGGTAGAACTTATGTTTAGTTTAGGGTTTTTTTGCCCTAGAAGGCAACCCCTCTCTTTGTATGAGGGCATTGTATTTCAGGCTATGAGAGAGGTGTATTCGGTGTGAGCGAGAAATAAAGAGGTGAGAACTGTGGAGAAGAGATAGAGGATATTACAGCAGATTTGCTGTAGGTTGTGTCTCTTCATTTTGCTGGATAATAGAAAGGAAGGACTGGCTGTTCGAGGTGGACGTAGCCCAAACTGGGTGAACCACGTATATCTGTGTCTCTCTTGTTTTGTACGTTTTCTGTGTTTATATTTCTACAATATTTTATGTGTTCCATTGCTCCGTAATATTTAATTTTCTAACAACTGGTATCGGAGCTGAAGGTCTATTTGGTTCATAAACTCACAGGAAAGAAGGGTTCCTTGTTCGAGTGGGAGCAATGGTGGAAGATGGTAAGTTTAGGGTCGAGAAATTTAACGGCCAAAATTTCTCATTGTGGAAGATGCA
>APFE030917828.1:25652-35909 GCA_000404065.3 Pinus taeda
TAGTCAATCTGGGCCGTTCATTAGGCGGATGATCTGATGGTAGAACTTATGTTTAGTTTAGGGTTTTTTCCCTAGAAGGCAACCCCTCTCTTTGTATGAGGGCATTGTATTTCAGGTTGTGAGAGAGATGTGTATTAGGTGTGAGCTAGAAATAGAGAGGTGAGACTGTGAGAGAAAATAGAGGATATTACAGCGGATTTTCTGTAGGTTGTGTCTCTTCATTTTGCTGGATAATAGAAAGGAAGGACTGGCTGTTCGAGGTGGACGTAGCCCAAACTGGGTGAACCACGTATATATGTGTCTCTCTTGTTTTGTGCGTTCTCTGTGTTTATATTTCTGCAATATTTTATGTGTTCCATTGCTCCGTAATATTTAATTTTCTAACAAATCTAGACTGGAAAACGATGTGAACTATTTCTCTAATGCCTTTTTTATGGTTGATTTCTCATTTTCTTTCATTTTCTCTTTAATTTCCCTTATGCATATTTGTGTCTCTTCACCTTCCTTTTATCCTATTTTTCCTTTATTTCTCATAATTAAATGTCATTATTGTCTCTTTGCCTTTGCCAATTTCCATATCCATTAATAAACCACAAGTGATGCCTGCTATAACGTTTTCCCACTATTTAACTTGGAATATGTGTCTTATGAGCTTGGTTTTATTTTATTTACATGGAAAGTCAATCCAAGGCTTAGCCATGTACTTTGTTTGCAGCTTCAAGGGGCTTTCCTGGGTTACCCCACCTTGGCTCTGTCCTTTTTTCTATGGTTTTGGGGTGTGTTTTGCTTGCTTTAGATACGCAAATCCAAAGTCTCGATTCTTCTATTTATTTATTTTTTCGATCTTGACAACATATCAGCATGCAGTGCCAAGCGAGGAGATGTCTAGGAACTCCATCTCGTCCTATATGTATTTTTCTATACAATTGTTGGACTTGAGTACTAGATTTTGCTCGAAATCCTTGATACCCATCTTCGTGCGAAGGGTATGAAAAATATTTGTGAACTTTGATATGTCTTGCTCCCTTCCCTACTGCAGAGTGGTCCATTTTATGTACTTATCTTCATATCTACTCACAGGGTAAGGTTGTTCCTTAACAATGTCTCAGAAAGAATTCTAAGTGGGTCTAACTAAAAATAGTGAGTGTTCCCTCTCTTCCCTCTACTCGCAATAGGTTTCCCACTAGTTCTTGATGTGGGGGGCGGCCTTGAGGAGTCTAAAAGTAATCTTTTCCCTATTGGAAAAATTATGGACTGAAAAATATTCTTCCAACAAATTCAACCATTTATCTATAACATCTGCATCTATTTGGCCTTCAAATATAGGAATATCAAATTTAACTTGTACCTTGAAGGGGGTGGCACTCTCGTGGTGGTTTTTAGATGAGGATGCTTCAGTGGTTGATACTTGCGAAAGGATCTAGGAAAATTTATCCATCACCTCATTCCTTTGTCACTCAAGGGATTCTTTGACAAAAAAATTGAAAGGATCTCCTACTCCCTCGTCATTATTTTCTTCCTCCATTTGAGGTCGTTAGGGTCAATGAGGTCAGACTTGCAAAGGTTCAACCAGTTCAAGCCCTAGTGCCTTATACCTCGACCTCATTGGGGACATGCACATATAGAGAAATAACGGATTGCCTTGATACCACTGATCCATATGTATGCAGGAATGAAATGAAATATAGATTAAAACAGAAACATGGAACTCGAGTGAAAATTGAAGTTCAACTCATTAACAACAAAATGCTACAAACTGTTTACATGCAAAATGGAAATAAGCTAAGGGTGATGGTAGCTTATCTCTGAGAAGAGATGTGATTGTTGCATGTCTTATAAACTATGTTACAATGAGCTTTGAAGGCATTTTTATTATTGAGAAACAAGGGAAAATCGTAAACATCCAAAAACATAACCCTCGCAGATGAAGCACCAAAATTTTGTGGGCACCGTTAGGATTAGTTGGTACACCAACTTCACGGGGTCGTAACTTTGGCAAATGTTCTCCATTTGACATGCACAATACCTCGTTAGAAATATCTATAGAAGGAATAAAACTTTCAACTGCAAACTTTTAGCCCCTGTCATAGGCTATTGGTATTCCCACTTTCCAAAAAAATGTCATTTAGGGCCTCAAAATAACTCAAGTAGTCCAGGACTAAAAAACTTCCAAAAATAGTAAATTGTGCTACAATTAAGGAAACTAAAAGAAAACGTTTTGAGTGCCCAAGTGGAATAGGCATGTGGCCACCAATATCCACCTGGATCATTGGTTTACCTAACCTAATAGTTGATTGATCTCACTCACAATGGCTACAAGAGATGCGAGTTAATGGCTTGATCAATGATCAACAATTTAATCATCACATTATTGTAAGAACTACTACCATGTTGATTGAGTAAAATCATGGTAAAGGGAATAAGAGTATTTCATATTTTGTGCCTCAATCGGTTTGGAGCCTACAATCAGTTGGTGCTTGTAGATTTTTAGAGGTTAGTGCCCCAATCAAATTGGAGCCTACAACAAGTTGGTGCTTACAGATTTCAGAGGTCGGTGCCTCAATCAGGTTATGCCTACATGAAATTGGAATATGCTCTTGCTTCTACAACATGTTTGCATGTTTCCTCTCTACACTCTCTCTACATTGTTGTTTCTCTGCTTCTATGCACACAACTCCCAAAACTGCCTCAAAATTCCATCGTTTTTCCATTTCAAAACTGGCCTCCAACACTCACTTGTGGCTCATCTTGAGCTACTCATCCAAACTTAAATGAATGCATTTTCTCCTTACTCATATCTTTCAATACTTTGAGTGAATTTCATAAATTTTCAATCCTTTACTACATCTAAGTAGATTGTGCAATGATTATGGCATATATCCTAAGTGTCATGGTAGAGGTAAGTCATTGTTTCATGTTGTCCACAACAACATTATTTTCTTGTTGTACTATTCCAACTTTGTTTGTAAACTGTAATGCTTACTCCTGCAAGTCTTCCACTTTATGTGCTAATTCATGCTTGGTGTCCCTCATTATATCCTTGTCCAACAACAACTTCTTAGCAATAATAGTAAAAATTATTTCTACCGGGTCTTCTACAACCTAAACTTTCTGAGCGATATCCTTTAACCCCTGGTTATGCAAGATATTGGTCCATAAATTCATTCCCTCTTCATACAAAATTCAACATTACTATTATAATGTAACACGCCATCCTCCCAATTCCACCCAAGCATTTAACCAATAGGGAAAACATGTGATGAGAGAGGTTAATATAAGGGATTCAATATCATTAGTGACCTTAAAAAGGCAAGGCTAGGCTGAAAACCACTATCATAACCCGACAAAACCATGCCATTGATAGCAAGAGAACCATACACCAACATGAAAATCCATGCATGTCCAAACTAGCTAGCAAATCACATATGCAAAATATTATCTTCAAATATTCATGTTGAAGCTGCTTGATCTTGCTCTTCTTCCTTGATCCTTTCTTTCCTTCGTTTCCCTTTGCTTGCTTTTCCTTCCTTAATCCTTGCTTTCCTTCCTTTCCCTTTGCTTTCTTTTCCTTCCTTGATCCAAAGCTAGAGTGTTCCAAGAAAACTCTAAGCGACCAAGAGTTGGAGAGAGGGAGAATAGTAAATTGTAAATTGTGCTACAATTAAGGAAACTGAAAGAAAAAGTGTTGAGTGCCCAAGTGGAATAGGCAGGTGGCCACCAATATCCACCTGGATCATTGGTTTACCTAACATAATAGTTGATTGATCTTACTCATAATGGCTACAAGAGATGCGAGTTAATGGCTTGATCAATGATCAACAATTTAATCATCACATTATTGTAAGAACTACTGCCACATTGATTGAGTAAAATCATGGTAAAGGGAATAAGAATATTTCATATTTTGTGCTTCAATCGGTTTGGAGCCTACAATCAGTTGGTTCTTGTAGATTTTTAGAGGTTAGTGCCCCAATCAAGTTGGAGCCTACAACAAGTTGGTTCTTACAGATTTCAGAGGTCGGTGCCTCAATCAGGGTGATGCCTACATGAAATTGGAATATGCTCTTGCTTCTACAACATGTTTTCATGTTTCCTCTCTACACTCTCTCTACACTGTTGTTTCTCTTATTCTATGCACACAACTCCCAAAACCGCCTCAAAATTCCATCGTTTTTCCATTTCAAAACTGGCCCCCAACACTCACTTGTGGCTTACCTTGAGCCACTCATCCAAACTTAAATGAATGCATTTTCTCCTTAGTCATATCTTTCAATACTTTGAGGGAATTACATAAATTTTCAATCCTTTACTACATCTAAGTATATTGTGCAATGATTCTGGCATATACCCTAAGTGTCATGGTAGAGGTAAGTCATTGCTTCATGTTGTCCACAACAACATTATTTTCTTGTTGTACTATTCCAACTTTGTTTGTAAACTGTAATGCTTACTCCTGCAAGTCTTCCACTTTATGTGCTAATTCATGCTTGGTGTCCCTCATTATCTCCTTTTCCAGCAACAACTTCTTAGCAATAATAGTAAAAATTATTTCTACCAGGTCTTCTACAACCTAAACTTTCTGAGCAATATCCTTTAACCCCTGGTTATGCAAGATATTGGTCCATAAATTCACTCCCTCTTCATACAAAATTCAACATTACTATTATAATGTAACACGCCATCCTCCCAAGTCCACCCAAGCAGCTAACCAATAGGGAAAAAATGTGAAGAGAGAGGTTACTATAAGGGATTCAATATCATTGGTGACCTTAAAAAGGCAAGGCTAGGCTAAAAACCAATGTCATAACCCGACAAAACCATGCCACCGATAGCAAGAGAACCATGCACCAACATGAAAATCCATGCATGTCCAAACCAGCTAGCAAATCACATATGCAAAAGATTACCTGCAAATATTCATGCTGAAGCTGCTTGATCATGCTCTTCTTCCTTGATCCTCTCTTTCCTTCATTTCCCTTTGCTTGCTTTTCCTTCCTTGATCCTTGCTTCCCTTCCTTTCCCTTTTCTTTCTTTTCCTTCCTTGATCCAAAGCTAGAGTGTTCCAAGAAAAATCTAAGTGACCAAAAGTGAGAGAGAGAGAGAATAATGAGAGAGCTCCAAACTTGAACTGACAAAAGGTTACATTGACCAAGCTTGAGTCAAGAGCTCTCCAACTGATCCTCATAAGCCTTTTTTATGAATGAGGCCTCTAAATTCTTCATTTTCCATTATTTTCCTTAAATTTCCTCCTCACACGCAAACTATGACCTTTCACCTTACTTTTCTCCTAATTTCCTTTATTTTCATATAAATGTGCCAAAAATGCATTTTTTCCTTTAATGCCTTTGCCAACTTTCCTTAGCCAAAACACACATCTAGTGATACCCACTAGGATATATTTTCCCAACATTCAACTTGGAATATGTGTCCCTTACCCATGGTCTTATTTCTTCCTTTATTTACATTATTCCATAGAATTTTCACCAGGGTTGTTGCATATAATTGTTGTATCTGCGCAAATTAGGCACCTATTTTCTACTCTTGTGTGTGGTTGTGCCGCTCTTCTTTTGATGTAGACGGTCTTTGTTTCACTTTTAACTCTATTTTCTTTAAACACGTGTAACTTCTCCAATCTTTATGACTTTAACTTCTGCTTTGGTATCATCCTCCATAAACTTTGGCACAACCTATCTTCATCTTCCATAAGCTCTGGCACAACCTACCTATACACTGCTTCCACAGCTACATGCAATCCCATTTCTTTATCCACAACCTATTGCTTCTCATCTACTAACTTCACCTTATCATGTTGCAATACTTCCTACTTCGTAAGTTTCTTCACTAATTCCAATGTTGTGGTTGTGGTGCACAACTGTAGTTCCATAAATACATTGTTCTGTAAATGGTGTAAACTATCCAAAGACAATTGAGATAAATTTAAATTGATATCTGTCAAACATATAACATGTTATTGTAATTATTCAATGGGGAACTCCACTTCTTTCGGTGAGATCTAAAGTGATTGATGCTCTCTAGATGTGACAGAAGTATTTTCCCATGGTTCTAATATACTAGGCTCACTTTGAGCACCCATTTGCTAAACTAGTTTTATTGTAGTCAATTGTGCTACAATTGACTTATTGGTCTAGCAACTGGCTTAATAGCTCTAGTGTGCATTGTTTACCTTGTTGCATTTACCCAGGGCCTCCCTCTTCATCTTGTTTACCTTACCCAGTGCCTCCTTTGTCTTCTTCTTGACCTGCTCAAGAATATGTTTGATATCATCTTTTGATAGAGGTATCATCTGAGTGAAATGAGTTTCTTTTTGCTTCTTCTCGGCACAAGATGTACCTTCCCCCACACTTCTGGTCGAGGTCCTCTTCACTCTTGAACACATCATAGCTTGAAATTCTTTTGAATTTGTTGTTGTAAATTGGGTTTGTGACTGTTCTAGTCCCATATTTGTGTCTCACTCCCATTGGCATGTACTTTGTGCTGTATCACCTTAGTGTTGCTCCTTGTTTTTATTTGAATTTTGTATATCCATCTCCCCTACTACTGGTTGTTTTCAATCATCTTCGCATGAATCACATATGCCTGAACATCTTTGTAAGTTAAGAAAAAATGGCATTGTTCCCACTATTGATAAGGATCTCACTTGGCCTGAATGCATAATGACGAGGATCAAATTTTTATCACGTGATCTTCTCATACTTATGAACCATTTTTTCTGAACTTGGGTGAGAGTTGAGTATCCTAAATAACTAGACTACACAGAACCATCTCTTGGCACTTTTGTATGATCCAACTTGGGTTAATGTGCAAAATGCGACCAAAAAACCCCACTGGATATTAACACTTATAACATCACCTGTAAAACAAGCCATGTCTCACGCAAGGCACTGACGAGGACTACAATAACCATGCTTCTACAATAGGGAGGGAATGTGAATCTAATATGTGTAATCTTTCTACAACACACCCTACAATTTGAATGCTAACCCCAATTATACATATTCATAACAATTGTCAAAGCACTACTAACCTGAAATACAAAATTTAAAATGGGTATCCATCATCACAAGCACAATTAACATGACATGTGGATATAGTATATGACTTAAAAAATAACACACATCAATCTCCAGAAATATTTCATTACTAAGAAAAGGGAGTGTTGAACGCAATACAACCATATTATAGACTAGTTTCATCTCGAGTCACCATCTTAATCACAACATTACAATAATACAAAAATGCAACTAGAATTACTCGGCCTTTCGACCAACCAAACAAAAAGTCATCCAACTCCAATCCCTTTGGCATTTTCCTCTTTATACATAATTACATAGACTTGAATACCATGGGCATTACTACATAAAACAATTACCATGGATAGACGCACTATACTCGCTAATATGGAACAAATCAACACAAAATCAAATATGTTGTAAATTTTAATCATTTTGGTTCCTTTGCTTTCATGTCTTGTTTCGATTTTGTGTTTTTTTCCTGTATGCACCATTTCTACGCGTCCTCGCTTCTGTAACATGTATGTGCGCTGCCTCTTTGCACTGTTGCTTCTTTTCTTCTTTGTGCATAACTCCCAAAACTACCTCAAAATTCCATTTTTTTCTTGCTATCAAAACTTGCCCCAACATTAGTGCAAAAATGAATTTGAAGAAGCAAAGGAGCAACACTAAGAGTTACATAATGATTTTTTCAAGATATTTTTCAAACCTTTGAAAAAATTATCATTCAATATAAATTGACATCGTTTTAGATATGATAAAAGAAACATGTCGCATATTTGAAGTTAATCAAGATAACTACAATTTGTGAGCACATAATTTATTAAAAATATTCAAATTCTCAACAATAAGTGTCAACATCGTTAAAAAGTTAGTCATATGGAGAATCATTGTTTTGATCCCAATCCTTCTCTTCATTGTGGAAAAACAAATCACTTATCTAAATAATGTTGAAAACAAAAACAAAAGTAACTTAAAAAGAAATAATTCATTATGAATGGATAAATTCTTGAAGATAAAGAAACTAAATAAGCTACATAAATCTTACCATCCGGCCATAATAAGGGTAAAAACACAACTCATGGAAAAAGGACAAAAGAAAAAATGTTTCAAACAATTATTCCAAATTATTCTGGGCATAAATCAAATCCAATCCTATATGTTCTCTAGGATTAAATACGGGACTTAAGGGTTGTAGGAGTGGGAGGGATACTTTATGGTTATTGGGATGGGGTCCCCTGGGTCAGTTTTGGGGTTAAAAACTCAAGTTTTTATATAAATTTTGCTAAAAAGATGTAAAGTCTTCGTAATTTGTGGACATAGAGCGTGTAGATAGTTAGAAGTCAAAAGGGGCTTTTAACCCCTTGTTTATGTAAAGACGAGTTGGTTTTGAGATCCACCCATGACCCATGGACCATGGGATTGTATGTAAAAAGCTATAAATAGGTGTCCCTTACAGAGTCATAGAGAAGGGAAAAGGCTCCACAACTGAGTACGTAGAGGCCTAGAGAAGATTCTGTCATTGATTGTGCAGAACCCTGCAGCTGAGTGCGCAGGACAATTTTGAGTTTGTAACATCATATTGAATATCAATAAAGAAGATTGTTGGATAAATTCATGTGTTTATCTATTTACTTATATTATTTATGTTTATGATATATGTTGCGATGGAATAAATGTATTTATGAAATGTTGATGTATTGATGTGTTACTTTATTGGATATATCTTTTAACTGATCACAATGCATGCCAAGTATTTATGTGAGGATTATAATAAGTTTTGTTATGTTTATTAAGCTCTTAAATAGATCTGTGCGAACTCAGATCTAGGGTTGCTTTATGGTGCACATAAGTGGTAGATTCATTTGTTAAGGGTTCACAAAATCTTATCATAGACCTTCGCGAAGGTCTAAGGGCCATTTAAGTGAAGTTGTCGTACCAAGCCTTAGGGGCTTATAGGTCCACAGAAAGGTAGATCTAGGGTGATAAATGACATCACATTGATCTTTGGATGTGGAAACTTAGTTCCAGCATCCCCCCATATTTCTTCAAGTGAGACTTCAGCCTGTGCTACGCGGGTTGATGCCGAAAGGGCTAGTAGAGTAGGGTTTTGTTTGACACAATTAACTCTGAATTGGGTCAAGACCCTGTAAGACAATGAATGGTTCTGTTGCCAGGACTTGGATCTGCATAAAGAGATGTGTGATGTCGCATTACTAGAAATGACCAAGAAATAAATTGAGAAGTGGTTGGATAGGAAGATTCATGAATTTGCAGCACAGGAGAACATGAATTATCACTTATCAAAGGAGCGGTGGTTGGAAAGATATTTGCATACAGAAATACATGAAATTTTCTTTTGCACTTTCCCGATCGTACTATACGAGTGGATAGCCAAATTGGCCGACAACCAAGGAAGGTGGAGGCTTAACTGCCCAATAGTGTGGACTCCAGAGCTAGTGTGAAGGTTGGAAGCTTCTGAACACAAGATCGTGCGCGTTGTTGACCACTGGCTCAATTGAATTATAGGAAGATTTTTTACAGAGTTCGCGGTTGATACCTTGGTCAACTACAGCGAAGCAGAGTGACGCTTCTTCAAGGGACCGCAAGGTAAGTATATGAGATCTTTGAATACCAGGATTAAGATGCTCTTGTGTGAGAAATGGGTTATGTCGTTGCCTTGATGTTTGGATCTATGCAATGTGGATGGATCTTCAAAAATCAAGAGAAAGCAAGCCCTAAATATAGCCCATGAATTGGACCTCCTTCAAGCGATGACAAGGGAATGGTACAAGCCTCACCACAGAGTATAGTCCAACTGATAAGATAGTGTTTTCAATGGATACATCTTCCATCCACTCTGCCCCCACCTTCATCTCCATAGCATACACCTTCGCCCACACCATTGCCACCACCACCGCCATTCAACATGTCAAACTCAATAAAGCTACCGATTTTCAAGGGCATATGGAGCGAAGATACAGATTAATTCTGGTTTGTTGCGAATGTTGTATGGACTGCACAGTAGATCACTAATGACAACATAAAGAAGGCACACTTATTTACTGCTCTATAAGATCGTGCACTGACATGGTATAATAAGTATTGTGTTTATTATACTTTGGTAATGCTAGCATATATTAAGGATGCTTTAAATAAGGAGTTTAGTAAGCCTAAGTCTGACTCACATTCATTTGTTGGATTTAAGAAAATCATGATGAGGGCC
>APFE030917833.1:2395-14435 GCA_000404065.3 Pinus taeda
GGGGGGCGGCTTTGGTTTGCGTGCTTGCCTTGAGAAACCTCTTTTTCCCTACAAAACACAAAACACAAAACCCAACACGGACATGCAAGAAAAAACGAACCTTATGGCTCGAAGTCAGCTTTACCCAAAAAACTATATATTTAAAAAAAATGAACCTTGTGGCTCAAAGTTAGCTTTAGCCGAAAAACTAAATATTTTTCTCAATGTTTCTGATTTTCCGAGATCACACTAAGGTGCAGGGAAAAGAGCATACGCATGAGGAAAAAATCCTTCCTTTCTGTTTCTGATTTGCCCAGATCGCACAAAGTCGCAGGGCAAAGAGCATACGCAGAAATGAAAGGTATAGATCTGGTTAAAAAAAAAACTAAATAAACCGAAACCGAAATAAGCAGAAAGAAAATAACAGTACACTGCAAATAAAGGTTGTATACCTCCAGATCTTAAAAATGACGCAGATAGGGCTACCGGAAACCTTTTCGCGTGAAACGAAAGGGGTTCCTCACTGGAACAGATGCTCCGAACACAACAGAGTAGTCCTCTCGGCTCGAAAGCAGTCAGAAACAATAGATCTAGGAAACGACAGCCGCATGCAGTTCTACCGGCTTCAGATTTGGATCACCAACGGACGCGGCCCTCAAATACCTCTGATACCATGTAGGAATTTACAGGGTAAGTTCCTCAGACAGAACACCAGAAGGACACCACTCACAAACAGATCATAGATCAATACACCAGTATTTTTGACGTGGTTAAAACCCTCAAAGAGGAAAACAATCCACGACCTGAGCCAACGCGGCCACTTCAAGCAATTTATTAATAAAAAAATGAAATTTTACATAAGCTTCTCTTATGAACAGTTAACCTACAAATGACCCTCCATGCTCTTTAAATAGAGATCATGGACCAATCGGGTGTTAAGCCACGGATCAAGTGTCAGTAATACCGAGGAGAGAATGAACCGTCAGATCATTACATATCGTGACCGTTGGATTGTAAGTTACAAAAGTACATAGTAAAGAAACACACTTTACCTAACTCTATACTAGACCAAGTTATACTTAACTATTTCCTATGTGTCAGAATATCCTAACACCTATTCCTCGGAAGATAGACTCTATATGCCTTACCATTCTCACTGTATCCACAAGATATCCTTTCTCCGCAGTCTGATCCAATTTCTTCCTCTTTTCTTCAGGTATATTGCAATATGCCAAACTCCCAAATATCCTGAAATGACTCACTTCAGGATTCTTAGCAGTGAAGAAGTTATCCCGAGTAATCTTACCTCATCCCCTATGAGGAGTCCTATTCTGGACATAAACGATCGTGTTACATACTTCTGCCCATTGAAACTTGGGCATATCCTGATCATACAACATTGCCATGCCTGCTTCAACAATAGTCCCGTTCTTCCTTTTCTGCTACTCCATTTTTCTTTATATTATAGGGAGTTGTCCACTCTCTTTTGATGCCTTCCCTTACGCAAAAATCAGTGAAGTCCTTGTCGGTTTATTCTCCACCATTGTTTGAGCGTAATATCTTTATCCTCTTTCTTGTCAGATTCTCAAGTAGAGCCTTGAACTCTTTGAATCGACAAAAAACCTCATCCTTGGTTTTTAGAAAGTAGATCCAAGTCTTTCTGGAATGATCATCAATGAAGGTGATGAAGTATTCAACACCACTACGAGATTTTGTGACATGGGTCTGCAAATATCTGAGTGTATCAATCCTAGAACACTCTTAGCCCTATTGTTACTTCTGGAAAATGCTGCTTTGGCATGCTTGCCTAGTGTGCACCATCTGCATACATCATCTCATTTGGTACTCAACTCTGGAACTTCTGTTATAGTTCCTTTGATAATTCTTAGAGACCCATGGTGTAAGTGTCCCATCCTCCTGTGCCATAGTTCATTCAAATCATTTTCCCCACATCTACCTATTAGTGCCATTGGAGATTATAGTTGTAATTTATACAACCTATTACTTATGACTCCTATTTGGGGCTTCTTTTTCCAACTTTGGTGTTTGACATATAATTTATCCTTAATGAAGAAAACATCATATCCCTTGTTTTGATTCTGAGAAACAGAGAGTAAGTTCATCCCCGATCCTGACACATGCAACACATTGATTGCTCGAAGTTGATCCCCTGCTTCTATTTGAAAGACTACAATACCTCTTCCTACGGGGTTACATTTTGACTTATTTCCCATGGTGATCTGGAAGTTCATCATTTCTTCCTGATAATTTGAAAAACATTCTCGTACTCCTGTCATATGCCAGGAAGCTCCACAATCTATATACCAAACCTTAGAGGAGGCAGAACTTGCTAGGCAAGCGACTTCTTCTTCAAGTCTGGAAGCTAACATAGAATAATCATGATCCATGTTCTTCGTGCTCTCTTCTTTCTATGGAGATATGCGTGAGTCCCTCTCAGTTGATGCCTTGAGATCATGCTCCTAACTCATAGAAGATTCTTTAATCCTATTGCCTGATCTCTGCTATGATACCAAGTGAAAATTTCTAACACGAAATTCAACTGCAGTAACTGATTTATTTCTCCTACTTATTTTCCACAATAAGTTATTTATAAATTGTTCAGTAAACATTAAAATAAATTCTACTGCAATTATCACATAATAACACAGAGAAAATAACATTGATATACAAGCACAAGAATCAATCACATTAACACAATTATTTTTGGGTAATTGTTCCTGGAAAAACCCAATGTGGGAAAATCGGTGCAGCAAATGAGGGTTTATTTATTAATCTTCAGCAACAATCTCTTTACAAGGAAAGATTTTACAGAATACTGAGACACTTCTGAGAGAAAACACCTGAGAATTTTTTTCTCCTCCTCCTGGGGAAGTTCTAACACCTTGGAGACCCTCTATCCTCCTCTACGTCTCTCCTGCGTGACTTCTATGCTAGCCTGTGTGAGAATCGCGTCTCCAGCTGCGTTGTCTCAATGATCTTCCCTCTGCGTTGTATCTCAAATTCTCTGCGTCGCCTCTTCCTAAATCTTTGACTGATGTTGACACCCTCCTGTTCCTTCACCTTGTTACTCTCCCTCCGAAATCAAACTTCTTCTCCTTGGGAATCGTTTTCCCTCGGGTTACTGAGTATTTTCCTGATGTGTCTCCAAATGACTCTCAAGTATTCTCTTATACTTTTCCTGTTGATGAATCAATGACCGAGAATAAGTCTATAATCAATGATTAAGATTAAAATAGACTTGATCCTCATCTCTTAGAAGTCTCTGACCCATATCTTTATTAATAACCATTAATATTTTTATTTTCCTAAGTTTAGACTTAAGAAATCATTAAAAATAATAATTATTTTAATAACTCCTCATCCGGGCGGAATTTCTCCAAACGATTTTGGGTCTTTGAGATCTCATGTGTTCTAGCCCCTCCACAAAGTTTCAGAGCTAGATCACATCCGATGCTACCCAAAATAAACACTCCCTCTTAGTGAGGAATTTCCTCTTGCAATACTTCCTAATAGAAGCATCACAACATCACATTGATCCATGTCATCGGTCGTCTGCGCTGTTGATGCTCGGCCTGCTATCCTTCATATACTACACTGTTGCAACCTATATTGCTGCCCATGACACTGCAACTATCACTGCTATATCTGTACTGTAGCTTCCTATGAATACGCTGCATTATGTTGCCCATAACATTCCCGCTGCTAACTGCTGCACTGCAACTCCATATACTATCTGTTTCTACTACTGAAACAGATTCTTCACCGTTCCCATCTTCTCTCTGAGACAAACAAAATTTGTTCTTCCTAGAGCATTAGTGAGAATGTCTGCCACCTGTTCTCCTGTTGGGGTGTACCTCAACTATACTACCCCTCGTTTGACACAGTCTCTGATAAAGTGACACCTGTTATCAATGTGCTTCGACCGATCATGACGCTTCCATCTTTCTCCTCAATCGATTCACAGGCAATTTCCTAAGCCATATGGATTCACACGAAGCTGTGCTAGCTGCCATATATTCAGCTTTCGCTGAGCTTAGAGCCACGGATTTCTGTTTCCTACTACACCAGGAGGTCATTCTCGATCCAATGTTGAAACAATACCCAATGGTACTTTTTCGATCCAATGAACTTCCAACCCAATTTGCGTTAGTGAACCCACTTAGCCTGATGTCATTGCCTTGGGTGTACATTAGTCCATGCTCAACTGTTCCACATATATATATGAGAACAGGCTTGGCTGCTTCCTAGTGCGCCCTCTTTAGTTCCACCATGAAATGATTGAGGGTGTTGACAACGTAACAAATGTTTGGCCTAGTATTGACTAGATACATCAGGGACCCTATGAGCTACCTGTACAAAGTGGGATCGACTTCTTTTTCTTCTGATGCATCAATCTTCTTCCAGTTGGTGATCATTGGAGTAGCCATAGGTCTATAGTCCTACATTCTGAATGTTTTCAAAATATCTATAGCGTATCTCCCTTGTCCTAGGAAAATTCCACTCTTTTATTGCCAAGCTTCCAACCCTAGGAAATAATGCATCCATCCCAAATCCTTCATGTTGAATTCTATGGCTAGGTTCTCCTTGCAATCTTTCATGAGCTTGTCTGAAAAAGATCATCCACATATAACACCAGGATTAGAGGCTCATTCTCTACAACCAGATAGTAGAAGTTAGGATCTGCGTCACTCTTGACGAATCCCATCTTCTGTAAGTAGCCATCAATTTGAATGTACCATGCTCTAGGTGCCTGTTAAAGCCCATACAAGGATTTCTTCAACCTGCATACATGAGATTTATTCTCATGTGTCTCAAAACCCTATGGTTGTTCAATGTATACTTCTTCTTCTATCACCACATTGAAGAACGTCGTCTTGACATCCATTTGGTGAATCTCCTATCCCATATATGCTGCAAGGGATATCATGGATCTAATAGAAGTATACCTGGTTACTGGGGCGAAGGTTTCTTCATAGTCTACCCCTTCCTTCTGAGCATACCCCTTAGCCAAAAACATGGCTTTGTATTTTTCCACACTGCCATCTGCAACATATTTGACTTTGTATAGCCATCTTGAACCTACAACTGACTTGTCCTGAGGCCTAGGTACCACTTCCCAAACATCATTGACCATTATGGAACTGAATTCCTCCACCATAACATCTACCCATACTTGATGCTGAACAAATTCCTGAAATTTAGAGGGTTCTCCAACCTGAGCCACCAAGGCTTGGTATCTGTCTAGCTGTCTACGCTCCCTTTTCTCGTTCTTGGGCGCATTGAAAAAATCCTCTGCATCTCGTAGTATATATCGAAGTTCCCGACTCGTTTTTCCATTGATAGTGGGTATGTCTATCTAGTCCTCCTCTTCCTGAGACTCCACCTGTTGTGATACCTCTGGATTTTTTCCTTAAGGAGAAATATTGATGCTAATTTCCACTAATTGAAGTGGTTGAACCAATGGATCATCCTTTGACTGCTCTTCAGAAGACATTTCTCGGGATTTCTTGAAAGCTCTCTCCTCCATGAGCTTTACATCCCATCGAATTACGATCTTTCTATTCCCCAAAAGATAGACTCTATATGCCTTAGCATTCTCGCTATATCCCACAATATATCCTTTCTCCGCAGTCTTATCCAATTTCTTCCTCTTTTCTTCGGGTATATGACAATATGCCAAAATACCAAATATCTTGAAATGACTCACTTCGGGCTTCTTATTGGTGAAGACACTCTCCAGAGTAATCTTACCTAATTCCTTGTGAGGAATCCTGTTCTGGACATAAACGATCGTGTTGCATGCCTCTGCCCATAGAAACTTGGGCATATCCTGATCATACAACATTGCCTTGGCTGCTTCAACAATAATCACGTTATTCCTTTCTGCTACTCCATTCTGCTTCGGATTATAGGGCGTTGTCCACTCTCTTCTAATGCCTTCCCTTGCGCAAAGATTAGTGAAGTCCTTTTCGATGTATTCACCACCATTGTTTGAGCGCAATATCTTTATCCTCTTTCCTGTCAGATTCTCAACTAGAGCTTTGAACTCTTTAAATCGACCAAAAACCTCATCCTTGGTTTTTAGAAGGAGTATCCAAGTCTTTCTGGAATCATCACCAATGAAGGTGACAAAGTATTCGAAACCACTAAGAGCTTTTGTTACTTCTGGAAAATATCGCTTTGGCGTATTTGCCTAGTGCGCACTCTCTGCATACATCATCTCGTTTGGTACTCAACTCTGGAACTCCTGATATAATTCTTCCAAGAATTCTTAGAGCCCCATGGTGTAAGTGTCCTATCCTCCTCAGCCATAGTTCATTCAAATATTTTTCCCCACTACTACCTAACAGTGCCATTGGAGATTCTAGCTTTAATTTATATAGCCTCTTACTTCTGACTCCTATCTGTGCCTTCTTTTTCCAACTTGGGTGTTTGGCATATATTTTCTCTTTAATGAAGAAAATGTCATAACTTGTTTTGAAGCTGAGATAAAGAGAGTAAGTTCATTCCCAATCCTGGCACATGCAGCACATTGGTTGCTCGAAGTCGATCCCCTGCTTCTGTTTGAAAGACTACAATACCTCTTCCTACAAGGGTACATTTTGACTTATTTACCATGGTGATCTGGAAGTTCAACCTTTCTTCCTGATAATTTGAAAAACATTCTCATATACGTGTCATATGCCAGGAAGCTCCACTATCTATATACCAAACCTCAGAGGAGGCAGAACTCGCTAGGAAAGCGACTTCTTCTTCGAGTCTGGAAGCTAACATAGAATAATCATGATCCATGTTCTTCGTGCTCTCTTCTTTCTCTAGAGATCTGCATGAGTCCCTCTGAGTTGATGCCCTGACATCATGCTCCTGACTCATAGCAGATTCTTTAATCCTGTTGCCCGATCTTTGCTCGATACCATGTGAAAATTTCTAACACGAAATTCTACTATAGTAACTGATTTATTTCTCCTACTTATTTTCCACAATAAGTTATTTACAAAACCCTTTAGTAAACATTAAAATAAATTCTACTGTAGTTATCACATAATAGAATAGAGAAAATAACAGTGATATACAAGCACAAGAATCAATCATATCAACACAGTTATTTTTGGACAATTGTCCCCCGAAAAACGCAATGTGGGAAAACGGTGCAACATATGAGGGCTTATTTATTAATCTTTAATAACAATCTCTTTACAAGGAAAGATTCTACAAAATATTGAGACACTTCTGAGAGAAAACACCTGAGAAAATTTTTCTCCTCCTCTTGGAGAAGTTCTGACACTCTGGAGACCCTATATCCTCCTCTGTGTCTCTCCTACGTGAGAACTGCGTCTCCATCTGCGTTGTCTCAATGATCTTCCCTCTACGTTGTCTCTCAGATGCTCTACATCACTTATTCCTGAGTCTCTGACTGATGCTGATACCCTCCTCTTCCTTCACCTTGCTACTCTCCCTCTGAAATCGAACTTCTTCTCCTTGAGAATCGATTTCCCTTGGGTTACTGAATATTTTCCCGGTGTGTCTCCAAATGACTCAAGTATTCTCTTATACTTTTCCTATTGATGAATCAATGGCCGAGATTAAGTCTCTAATCAACCGCTAAGATTAAAATAGACTTGATCCTCATCTCTTAAAAGCCTCTCACCCATTAATACCCATTAATATTTTTATTTTCCTAAGTTTAAACTTAGGAACCCATTAAAAATATTAATTATTTTAATAACTTATCATCTGGGCAGAATTTCTCCAAACGATTTCTGGGTCTTGGAGATCTCATGTGTTCTAGCCCTTCTACAAAATTTCAGAGCTAGAGCACATCCGATGATACCCAAAATCAACACTCCCTCTTAGCGAGGAATGTGCTCTGGCAATCTTCCCAATAGAAGCATCACACTAATCCACGTCATCGGTCCTCTATGTTGTTGATGCTCGGCATGTTGCCCCTCTGCCCCTCATATACTATGCTGCTGCAACCTATACTGCTGCCCATAGCATTCCCACTGCTAACTGCTACACTGCAACTCCATATACTATTTGTTTCTGCTACTGAAATAGATTCTTCACCATACCCATCTTCCCTTTGAAATAAACAAACTTTGTTCTTCCTAGAGCATTGGTGAGAATGTCTGCCACCTTTTCTCTTGTTAGGGTGTACCTCAACTGTACTACCCCTCATTTGACACAGTCTCGGATAAAGTGACACCTGATATCAATGTGCTTCGACCGATCATGACACTTCCATCTTTCTCATAAATAGATTTATAAGAAATTTCCTAAGCCATATGGATTCACACGAAGATGTGCTAGCTGCCATATATTCAGCTTCAACTGAGCTTAGAGCCACAGATTTATGTTTCCTATTACACCAAGAGGTCATTCGCGATCCAATGTTGAAACAATACCCAATGGTACTTTTTCGATCCACTGAACTTCTAACCCAATTTACGTCAGTGAACCCACTTAGCCTGATGTCATTTCCTTGGGTGTACATTAGTCCATGCTCGAATGTTCCTCATATATATTTGAGAACATGCTTGGTTGTTGCCTAGTGTGCCCTCTTTGGTTCCACTATGACATGACTGAGGGTGTTGACAATGTAACAAATGTCCGGCCTGGTATTGACTAGATACATCAGGGACCCTATGAGCTGCCTATACAAAGTGGGATTGACTTCTTTATCTTCGGATGCATCAATATTCTTCTAGTTGGTGATCATTTGAGTAGCCATAGGTCTATAGTCCTGCATTCTGAACCTTGTCAAAATATTTGTAACATATCTCCCTTGTCCTAGGAAAATTCCACCCTCTGCTACCAAGCTTCCAACCGCAGGAAATAATGCATCCGTCCCAAATCCTTCATGTCGAATTTTGTGGCTAGGTTCTCCTTGCAATCGTTCATGAGTATGGATGAGCCTGTCAGAAAAAGATCATCCACATATAACACCAAGACTAGAGGTTCATTCTCTACAACCAGATAGTAGAGGTTAGGATTTGCATCACTCTTGATGAATCCCATCTTCTGCAAGTAGCCATCAATTCGAATGTAGCATGCTCTAGGTGCCTGTTTATGCCCATACAAGGATTTCTTCAACTTGCATACATGAGATTTATTCTCATGTGTCTCAAAACCCTCTAGTTGTTCAATGTATACTTCTTCTTCTATCACCCCGTTAAATAACGTCATCTTGTCATCGATATGGTGAATCTCCCACCCCATATGTGCTGCAAGGGATATCATGGATCTAATAGAAGTATACCTGGCTACTGGGGCGAAGGTTTCTTCGTAGTATATCCCTTCCTTCTGAGCATACCCCTTAGCCAAAAACCTGGCTTTGTATTTTTCCACACTGCCATCTGCAACATATTTGACTTTGTATAGTCATCTTGAACCTACAACTGACTTGTCCTGAGGCCTAGGTACCACTTCCCAGACATCATTGACCATTATGGAATTGAACTCCTCCACCATAACATCTACCCATACTTGATGCTGAACGACCTCCTGAAATTTAGAGGGTTCTCCAACCTGAGCCACCAAGTCTTGGTATCTGTCTGGCTGTCTACGCTCCCTTTTCTTGTTCCTAGGCTCACTGAAAAAATCATCTGCATCTCGTAGTATCTATTGAAGTTCTCGGCTCGTTATTCCACTGGTAGTGGGTATGTTTATCTAGTCCTCCTCTTCCTGAGACTCCACCTGCTGTGATACCTATGGATTTTTTCCTTAAGGAGCAATACTAATGCTATTTTCCGCTGGTCGAAGTGGCTGGACCAATGGATCATCCTTTGACTGCTCTTCGGAAGACATTTCTAGGGATTTCCTGAAAGCTCTGTCCTCCATGAGATCTACATTCCATTGAATAACGATCTTCATATTCCCCGGAAGATAGACTCTATATGCCTTAGCATTCTCGCTATATCCCACAATATATCCTTTCTCCGCAATCTTATCCAAATTCTTCCTCTTTTCTTCGGGTATATGACAATATGCCAAACTCCTAAATATCCTGAAATGACTCACTACGGGCTTCTTACCAGTGAAGACACTCTCCAAAGTAATCTTACCTAATGCCCTGTGAGGAATCCTGTTTTGGACATGAACGACTGTGTTGCATGCTTCTTCACATAAAAACTTGGGCATACCCTGATCATACAACATTGCCGTGGCTGCTTCAACAATAGTCACATTCTTCCTTTCTGCTACTCCCTTCTGCTCCGGATTATAGGGAGTTGTCCACTCTCCTCTAATGCCTTCCCTTGCGCAAAGATTAGTGAAGTCCTTGTCGATGTCTTCTCCACCATTGTTCGAGTGCAATATATTTATCCTCTTTCCTTTCAGATTCTCAACTAGAGCTTTGAACTCTTTGAATCGACCAAAAACCTCATCCTTGGTTTTTAGAAAGAAGATCCAAGTCTTTCTCGAATCGTCATCAATGAAGGTGACACAATATTCGAAACCACTAAGAGCTTTTGTGGACATGGGTCCACAGATATCTGAGTGTATCAATCGTAGAACACTCTTAGCCCTATTGTTACTTTTGGAAAATGTTGCTTTGGCGTACTTGCCTAGTGCGCACCCTCTGCATACATCATCTCGTTTGGTACTCAACTCTGGAACTCCTATTACAATTCTTTCGAGAATCCTTAAAGCCCCATGGTGTAAGTGTCCCATCCTCTTGTGCCATAGTTCAGTCAAATCTTTTTCCCCATTGCTGCCTATTAGTGCCATTGTAGATTCTAGCTTTAATTTATATAGCCTCTTACTTCTGACTCCTATCTGGACCTTGTAGGTTTTAATTCCATACATAAATTACCTGCATACAAATTCTAAATCACAGGAAAAATAAAAATGCGAGAGCATAACACATAAAACACATATACACAGAGATTTCCCACTGGATCCCAAAATCGGGACTACCAGCTTGATTTTTCATTTTATTTATTTCAATGTTACAATACATATTTATACATGCCGAAGCATCCAATACCATGGACCGAAAACCATCGCGTCCAAAACCATGGACCGAAAAACATAGGTAGGTTCGCCCAACCTAATATAGGGTCCAATTTTTTTTTTTTTCCCAGGGCGTTGCCTCGGACCTCGTAGAGGGGGGCTACCCACCCCCCTAAAACCCCTCAGACAGGGGGGGCTGCCGCTCCCTCTATGACCCCCCCGCTCCACAATCGGTGCAATGAAGGGGGGGCTCCGCCTCCCCTCTAACCCCCCGGTTCACTACGGAGGTTAGTCGTGGAAAGAATATAACACAAACCAACAATCTTCCACTTGTTGTTTTCTTTCCACATGAGAGCTTAGTCATTTTTCCAGCTCTGAAATGCCCATTGTTTCTCTACACCAAGAGAACTTCTCAGAGCTCACAGATTTTGTCAATACATCTGTAGTATTTTTCAAAGTGTCCACCTTTACCAGCAACACCTTTTTGTCTTCTATCATATCCCTCACAAAGTGATACTGAACATCAATGTGCTTTGTCTTTGAATGATAAGCAGGGTTCTTTGCCAAGAAAATTGTACTTTGGCTATCACAATCTATCCTTATAGCTCCCTGTACTAACCCCATACTTGAACACCATCTCTGCAACCAAACTGCTTCCTTGCTTGCATGAGTGGCTGCCATGTATTCTGCCTCTGTAGTTGATAGTGCCACTACAGATTGTTTCTTACTCATCCAACTGACTGCACCTCCAAATAGGTTAAACACATACCCACTTGTAGATCTCCTCTGATCCAGATCTCCAGCCCAGTCTGCATCAACAAAGCCATGGATATCCAACACTCTGTCCAATCCTAGTCTTCCTTGGTAGCAAAAACCATAATCACTAGTGCCATGCAAATACCTGAAAACCCGCTTCACTGCTATCCAGTGCTCCTTCCCTGGTTTTGACATAAAACTGCTCAATACTCCCACTGCATGTGTAATGTCTAGTATAGTACAGACCATTGCATACATCAGGCTACCAACTACACTTGCATATGGAACACGAGACATATCCTCTTCCTCTTCTTGTGTCTTGGGACACTGT
>APFE030917833.1:15224-38661 GCA_000404065.3 Pinus taeda
CTTGTCCTAATCTGGCACCACTGGGCATGCTTCTTGCCCTTTCCATCAACGTCTTGTTCATTCTTTTTGCGACTCCATTTTGCTGAGGTGTATATGGAGTAGTCTTCTGCCGTGATATACCACACTTCTTACAGAATTCTTCAAATTGCTTGCTGCATAATTCTCCACCATTATATGTCCTCAGCACCTTTATCTTTTTCTCTGTCTGATTTTCCACTAGAGCCTTAAATTCTTTAAACCTATCAAAGACTTCAAATTTCATCTTAAGGAAATATTCTACAAAATACTGAGACACTTATGAGAGAAAACACCTGAGAAAATTTTTCTCCTACTCATGGAGAAGTTCTGACACCTTGGAGACCCTCTATCCTCCTCTACATCTCTCCTGCATGACTTCTACGTCAGCTTGTGTGAGAATTGCGTCTCTAGCTACACTGTCTCTCAGATACTCTGCGTCACCTCTTCCTTAGTCTCTGACTGATGCTGATACCCTCCTCTTCCTTCACTTTGCTTCTCTCCCTCCGAAATCGAACTTCCTCTCCTTGAGAATCGATTTCCCTTGGGTTACTGAGTATTTGCCCGGTGTGTCTCCAAATGACTCTCAAGTCTTCTCTTATACTTTTCCTGTTGATGAATCAATGGCCGAGATTAAGTCTCTAACCAACGACTAAAATTAAAACAGACTTGATCCTCATTTCTTAAAAGCTTCTCACCCATATCTTTATTAATACCCATTAATATTTTTATTTTCCTAAGTTTAGACTTAGGAACCCATTAAAAATATTAATTATTTTAATAACTCCTCATCCAGGTGTAATTCTCCAAACGATTTCTGGGTCTTGGAGACCTCATGTGTTCTAGCCCCCCCACAAAATTTCGGAGCTAGAGAAAATTCGATGCTACTCAAAATCAACATTTATAGAGGATTGGTGTCCTCACGAGTGGTTGTAATAAATTAAAGACTTTGAAAAAAATTCAATTTTCAAATTTTCATTTTCATTTTAATCTCAATGTTTATGCATTGTGTTGATGATTGATTATGTGATGAGGTTTTATTTTTAAGACTAATAAAGTGAAAATAATTAAAAACTAAGTGATAATGATTCACCCCCCCTCAATATCACTGTGTATTTCTAGATTCTTTAGTGGAGAAAGCCAAGTCAACAATAGGACTCAAAGCCGTTACAACAATAAACTTGTGAAGAGCTCAACATGTCACTTGTGAGAATAGAACCTAGGTAGGGAGGATAACACTCCTCTAAAGCACCTAGGTAAGACCCATTAATTGAAGATGACATTTTTATTGCATTATTACAACAATACACTTGTTAAAGGCTCTATATGTAACTTGTTGGAATAATTCCTTCATTTGGAGGATAACACTCTCAAGCACCCAAGTTAAACCTAATTCACTAAAGAATACATTTTTGTGTGAAGTAATTAAAAATTTCAATAGTATAGTCCATTTATGTTTCCATTTTGTGTCACGGGGCGCTTAATTGGTGGTGGGTCAAGTGGGTTGGGGATATTCCATCCCCTAGAGTTCAATTCCTCTCTAGAATTGACATACTTTAGGCCCTAAAGAATGTGAGGGCTTGTCATCTATAGTTTATGACAACAAATAAATTCTTAACCAAGTGTTGATGACTTTCCACTTTAGTGTTTTTGGGTGGCACTAATAAGTAAAACATGAAGCACTTCAAAATTTATTCCTTATATTTCCATTTTTTTGGTAGAAAAAATTGAATATGACCAGCATAGATCCATCTAATTTTGGATCTACCAAGCACCGAAAGGGAGCTACCAAGTGCTCTACCACCCACTATGGGGGAGATGTTGTCATGTATTGCTACATTTAAAAATAATAAAATAATACTTACATTAACAGATAAAAAATAGTAATAACAACAAAAACAATGTCAACATAAATAAAATACTTCAATTTCCATCGTAAGAAAAATAAAGTAATTTAAATTAAAAAAATTCTTATATTTTCACTTTATATTGATAAGGAGATGTGTAAGAGTTGATATATAGTAGTTAAAAAATATTAATAACAATCAAAAGTTTAATGTGGGTTATAAATCAAATATTTCAATATGCATGTTAAATAAAATATCTTAACAAAAAGTGGAAGAATTCTTATTTCATCAAATACGTGTCTTCGAATCAAAGTATAGGAGTGTGTGTGTGTGTATATATATATATATATATAGATAGAGAGAGAGAGAGAGAGAGAGAGAGAGAGAGAGAGATTTCTTATAGTTAAAATATTTATTAGCGTGTTACACAAAACTAACATAGATTCGTCTAACACTGGATCTACCAAGAGCCGAGAGTAATCAAATCTCTCAAGGTTTAAGCCTTTCGTCAAGTTTTGCACTCAAAAAGAGGTTTACATCTTGAGAGATCTGATTACTTTTGGCACTTGGTAGATCTAGAGTTAGATAGATCTATGCTTGCTAAAATATGGTGTGAAGGACGGCGAGTTTAGCCCTATTAAGAGGCCAAATTATGTTGAAGCCAAGGTATGTTCTAAGAAGTTGGAATTTGTTTTGTTGAGAGGCTGAGGTAAGTTCTACAAGTCAATTTCTGAAAGAGGCCAAGACCTAGCCAAGTTCGATGTGTTGGTTTAGAGGAGGCTAAGCTCTAATTCATTAAGGCTGCTTAAGCAAAAGTGACAACAAATTTGTCAAGTTTAAGTACAATTTTCCAATTTGAGGCTTACAAAATTGTAAGTTGGTGCTTCCAGAGAATTGGTGTCCTCATCTTTTTGATAGGTTGGAGCCTACATTTTTTGTAAATTGGTGTTTACAGAGGATAAGTGTCACAAGTGGTTGTAATAAATTGAAAATTGTTTGAAAAACATTTAAGTTTCAATTTTGAATTTTCATTTTAATCTTAGTGTTTATGCATCGTGTTGATAATTGATTATGTGATGAAGTTTTATTTTTAAGACTAAAAAAGTGAAAATAATTTAAACCTAAGTGATAATGATTCACCTCCCCCCTGCCCCCCTCAATATCATCATGGATTTCCAACAATTAGATTTTTTAGTGGACAAGGCCAAGTCAACAATAGGACTCAAAGCCATTACAACAATGAACTTGTGAAGAACTCAACATGTCACTTGTGAGAATAGAACCTAGATGGGCTAGACCGATTAACTAAAGAAGACATTTTTTATTGCATTGTTACAACAATACACTTGTTAAAGGCTCTACATGTAACTTGTGGGAATAGTTCATTTTGAGGATAACACTCCAAAGTAATTAGGCTAGACCCAATTCATTAAAGAAGACAATTTTCTGTGAAATAATTAGACATTTCAATAATATAGTCTATTTATGTTTCCATTTTGTGTCACGAGGCACTTAATTGATGGTTGGTCAAGTGGGTGTGCGGATATTCCACCCACTAGAGTTCAATTCCTCTCAAGAATTGACATACTTCAAGCCCTAAAAAATGTGAGGGCTTTTCATCTATAGGTTATGACAACCGATAAATTTCTTAATCCTCGTATTTGATGACTTTCCATTTTGTGTTTTTAGGTGGCATTAATAAATACAACAAGAAGTGCTTAAGAATTAATTCCCTATATTTCTATTTTGTTTGGTAAACAAAATTGAGTATAACTGATAGATCCATTTAACTTTAGATCTACCAAGCGCTAAGAGGGATCAAATATCTCAATACGTAAATCTTTTTCTAAGTGCAAAACTTGACGAAAGATTTGGACCTTGAGAGATTTGATTCCTCTCGGCTCTTGGTAGATTTAGAATTAGATGAATCTATGCTACTTTTGAGCAACACATTAATAAAATGTTTTAACTATACTATTTTTATTTTATTTTCACACACAGATAGAATTACTTTTGTTATTAATATTTTTTTGTGTGTATACATACATTTAATTACTTTTATTATTTATATTTTTTAAAACATATCAAACCATATTAAACATTGAAATAATTACAAATCTCTCTAAGAATTCTTTTACTCTTCGTTAAAATCTTCATTTAACATGCATATTGAAATATTGGATGTATAAACCCACATTAAACTTTTGTTTGTTATTAATATTTTTAAAATATTATATATCAACCCCATATTAAAAATGAAATAAATTACACATTTCCCCAACAATAGAAAGTGATAATGTAATAATTTAAAAAAAAAATTAAATTACTTTAATTTTCTCTATATAAAATTATGTTATTTAATATGAAAATCAAAATATTTTATGGGTAACATTAATATATCTTTCTGTTACACACACTTTTGTTTTAAATATTACATATAAATTGAATATAAAATGAATTACAGATCATGAAATGTCAATACTATTATTTTTTGAAAAACTTATATATCTCTCATACTAAAAAGCAGATTAGATCCTTTTTAGTTTCAGTTATTTTACCTCTATATAAAGTTGATGTAAAATTAAAGTGGAAACTGAAAAAATTATTTGTGGTAAACATTATTTTTGTTTGTTATTATTATTAATTTGTTAATGTAAATATTATTTATTATTTTTAAATGCAAGGTAACATAATAACATTTTAACCATATGAGATAGAATTATTAAATTGTGTGTTGTGATCAAAATAATTATTTAGTTAATATAATTTAATCCTAATTCAGGTAAAGCACTTAGCTAGCAAATGGCAATCTAAGTTTGTATTTGCTTAACTTTTTAATTTTGAATAATGACAAAAAAAGACAATTTTCGGTGAAATGAATTCTGCAAGGAAAGAAAGAAAGAAATTATTTTAACATCCACGAGGCTAAAGATAGCCTATGGGACAGATTGCTTCTTCATCTGCTTGGTGTATTCGGCCTTTTTTCTGTGAAGCTTCAAAATAAATATTGTTAGTGACTAGGAATAGAGCTAGAGGTCTAACTGAAAAGGGTGATCACACCAACATATGTTGTTACGATCTAAAGTTTGTAACTTAGACACAGTACCAGCTCATAACAAAATCAATCTACTTAACAAACAATTGACATCAAAATAGGCAGTTATGATCACATTTCATCATGTCTAAACTAAACTAAATGCTGAAAACTCAAAGATGTACAAATAAAATTGAATTCGATAGCTGCAAGGCATTTGCAAGAGGCCGCGTCTTACTTAACAGCGTTAGCTTATTGATACAAGAGCTCTGCTCAACGCCGCTACTATTGTGGTAGAATTCCAGTTCACTGCCCCAACAGGGAGCCATGAATTGATCCCACTGAATCACTTATAAGAGGCAAATACTCTAAAGAAGATTATTACAATGAACATATGTGACAAAGGGTGCTAATAGTTGACCTCCAATAAATGTCACATGAATGCCTTGGTCGTGGTGCGTACTTTGAAACTGTATGGCCATACAGATAGAATTGTTCCAAACGTTCGTCTTCATTGCTAAACAACTTGCATTGAATTGATCAGATGAGACGTGCTTGAAGTGCATGCCACAGAAATCCTATACATCTCACTTCCGTGCACAATAGTAAAGTTCCATGTAGTCCAGCGCCGGTCTATTCCAGGACCAGTCCTGATCCATGACTTGCTTGCACAACGAATAAAACCAGTCTCGATTCTCGTACCAGGCAGACAGCGCCCTGAAAATTAGGATAGCATTTTAGTACAGATCCTGTATAAGTCAGTCAAAGCTAGAACTTGCATGGTGTAGAATAAAGACAAGGGAAATGCTTTGTATATTTTTCTTTTTGGCCTATCTAAGATGTAAAAAGATGCTTTGAAAGCCGGTTGGTCATTTTTGATGGTTAAAATGTGAAAGTGGAGTACATAGAGCTTTATTTGCTATCAATAATTAAACACGATCTTCTGGACGAGCACAGTGAATATCATCTAAATGGGCCTTTATTCCCTAAATCTCAAGTTTATAACTACTATAGTAGATGCCCTAAATTAAAATAGATCATCACATTAATATTTTGATAAAAAAATGGCCCGATTTCAGATAACAATGCTCTCCTTTGCAAATTCTATATAATCCTCCATTATATCTAGTTTGTTCTCTTACACTAGGTTCACCAGTTTTAGTTGGGTTTTGCGATGGAAGTTTTTGAAGATCTTTAGTTTTGTAGTTGCAATCTTGTGTTGAGTTCTTGTGTATCTTGACTCCTCATAAGTTGTTTTTCAGATTCTGATATTGCAACGCCCTCTCAAGATCAAGAAAAGCTGAGTTGCTTCCTAATTTTTGTTTTTTCTCTATTATTAAGTTTTTCATTACATTACATTTGGGACATCAGCTTACAACACAATGAGTACAATAGTGCATTCAACATACCTGCCTGTATTTTTTGTGCCAAGCTCAAAAAAACACCACAGCTACATCCAGTGTAAATTCTTTAGTCCGTAATTGGAGCAGAAACTTAAAAATGATCAAGATTTTTTTACTTTCACATTGTGTTGGCATCTTGAGACATCTTGCCTGCTATTGAGCAATTTTCTCAACTAAACAGAACAAGATAAGCAACCTGACATTATAAGGTTAGCACGTATGTAAGCATACCGAAGTGCTAAGCTAGTGTGATGTTCAAGCCCAATATTGTCTACATAGTGGATGAATTGGGCTGACAAATAATTTTAGTTAGTTATCCTAACCTTCCATTGAGACCCTACTTAGATGGTTTGGAGTCTGGACCATATCGCCATTTTGCCCATAGCACATAGGGAAATTACGTACACAGGTGACAACACTACATTGTTATATAACAAGAAATGCAACATCACCTTAGTACCCTTAAGCCTTCCCCACGTAACGGTGAGAAATATGCTTTGTGCACACGGGCACAACTCCTTCCATTCCTAGTGGAATTCATCATTACCTCGACATTAGTAATGGGTATCGAAATCAATAATAGGAGATAAAGCTTACTCATGGGCCAAATCCACCATAGAAAAATAATCATACGTGTAACCAGGTATGTACCATGTTCACAAACTGCACGTCCCATTATAATCACACAATGTCACAAAATTTTGGCATCATGATTAAACACATGGACAAGGACATGATAATATACCGACAAATATTCTCAAGGCCATGTCAAATAATAATCCCCAAAAATTAGCAGAAGCAACTGCTGGTCCAACTTTGCTAATATTATGATTTCGATCTTCTTATCAAAATGCTCTCATATGCAAGTCGCTACAACTTGTTACGAGTCTACGACAATTTTCTGTTTTCTTAAAAGAATAGCATGACAAAGGAAAAATAGTTGTGGCATTAACATGCAATACATGCTTACTCAAAGAACTAAATGTCATGCGACTACTAACTTGTTCATTGCCTATGTAGTGAATAGTCTTGCATCTTTAGGGAATAATGCTATACAGTTATCTTGCAAACCTTCCAGTGAAGGCACCCTCTAAATACAATGTCTTCATTAATCCCCCATTAAACATAACTCAATCATTGGCACATGATGACTATCTTTAGTACCTTGATGCTCATTACAATTACAATAATAACATTTGACAAGTAGGATTTTGACATTATGACATGCCTCCCCCACAACCTAACTAGAATTTCACATTAGCCCTCAAGCCACAAATCTGAGTTTAAATGAAATATGTAACAAAACCAAACAATCATTCGTGGGAAACCATGATAACTGTAACAGGTCTATATCAATTTCGACCAGTTAGATTTTTATAACATGCATGGACCCCATTATGATAAAAATATGTCCCTAGGGTCCCTTCCGTTCCAAGTCAATAATCACACTAGAGACTTCAGTATTATGGCACATGATGATATAAATTGCAAGGAAGACGTAAATCTGTACGTCTAAACATGATATTAACAATAAATGCACAGAATCATCATTATGTCAACAGCCATAAATTCAAAATCTAGAAACAGTAATAAACCAAAAAATTATAATCAAGGATAATCATACCAAACCCTCAAAAGAAGCTAAATTTTATTGGAATGCAGTAACTGATACAATTTTCTGCTATTGATCTAGGTCACTACTTTACGTTAGCTCGGTGTTGTCGAAATGGCGGGTTGGATGAGTTACATCACTGAACTATATTAGACAACAAAATAAGTTCTCCCGATATGAGTCGTTGAAAATTCCCATCGTATAAAGTTGGGTGATATGCAGGAGGGACTTGCACTAAACGAATAGTTACCTGCATTGTTGTAGGAAAAACACCAAAGTCAGGGTTGCATTATCCCTTGAATTTGTTGTGTTGTACCTTTCAAGCAAGATTCCTTCATAATGCCTAATAAATACCCAAAAATCAAGCTGCCGCAACTTTAAATGGGCTTCTCTAATGAAAATTTTAATATTTTGCAATCATTCTAACTTAAATGCTAAAACGATCACCACCTAATACTCAGGCCACCAATGACTCCAATGATGGACGGGTTAAGGTAGTTCATAAGACCAATCAGAGTAACAAGTTTGCAGATGTAAAAAATGCTCAGTCCAGCAAGCCGTGACTTGAAATTGACACTCTTAGCCAGATAAGGCGAGAATGCTGGTATGGATAATATAGATATCAATGCTACCCTTTCCCAATGTCGGGGCTTACTGACCTTGCAGAAATATCATGGTCCAAAATTAGAACCATGCTTTAGAATCTGAAATCTTGTGTGTAATTAGAACGGTGCTTTGGAATCCTGAAATCTTGTGTAAAAGAACTGAAAATTTTGGGCTTTTGTTAAAAAATTGGCTTGAGCCTCTTTGCAATCGACAATCCTTCATTTACAAGAAGGATAAAGAGGAAATCCTAGTTGCACAAGAACCGCAAAACTCGTTTCCTATGTTACAGTGTTTCTGTGAGCTAGGAAATGGGATGGTTATGAAACATCCACTATTGGTTGAGAAGAACCACAAAACTCGTTTCCTATGTTACAGTGTTTCTGTGAGCTAGGAAATGGGATGGTTACGAAACATCCACTATTGGTTGAGAATGACGCTGGGAAAATTGAAACATTTGGGAATTTCAAATAATGAAAATCTGAATGAATGAATGAGATTTCAATGTCCACGAGACTGAAAATAGCTTATGGGACCACCAGCCTCCATGCTTTTTGCCTTTTGCAATTCAATCATTTTCTTATTCAAATTGACGATGAGCTCGCCCATCCTTCTAAGAGTCCCTTCACTAAAAAGACAAAGCCAAGAAACTGTTGCTAACATATTGCCATAACAGTCCTTGTCATGTCCCCATTTTTATTTTCCTCTATAGTACAGCCAGGGTGGATTTCTAAGGCACGAGATGACCAGGTCATGGGGAGCTTTTATGGGATTTGATGGCATTCGCTTGGCATATTCCATCATCCGCACAGTTTGCCTTTCGTTCCGTCACATTCCAACAACTTTAAAAAATTAGCATTATTATGGGGCTTAACTTAATTAATTATGCTCGAGGTGGCATTCCAGGGAGATTAATTGATGGAACACCTCATTGTAATAGCTCATTGGAACCAGAACGAGAAGATCTACAGGACGGGATGCTAAGAAGAGACTTCCAGTGGTCAGAGAGAGTATGGTGGCCAATTTACCATTTTCCTACATTAAAAATATATTTTAATTGAGGGAAATGTGCTCAATGATTAAAATAATAATAAAATAGGAGCTTCTAGAGGGGTCCATCAGATCTATAAAAAGAGGAGGATGAGGCCATTAGAGAACATCTTGTATTTGATATTTCTGCTTCTATGAGAGGTTGAGAACCCAATTCTCTACTTCATTGGTAACTCCAAGACGAAAACCCTCAGGTGATTTAGTGAGATTGGGCGAGTACCCATCTCCCCTGCGTGAATTCATCCAAAATTCATAGGAGAGCTCAACAGTGACATTTTAGTTCAGTTTTGGAGGGCCAATATAGTATTGGAGTAGATTCTTGAGGCCAGTGTCCCATCTTAGCTATTTTATTGTATCATCATGTAAACCCCAGTTTCTACTATAATAAAAGTTGAGATTATTTCTGCTTATCATATTATTGAATTGCATAAAATCAATTTGTTATAAATTACATGGCAATCTTTTGTTAATTGAATGGTAATTTTATGGAGAAATTTTGGTGGAGTTCAATTTTTGCAAAACTAGCCAAATATCCCGTTTGGGATATTAAAGTGGTATCAGAGCTGGTGTTTCTACCAGCCTGAGGGTTCAAAGGTCTATTTTGGAAGGTGCCAATGTCATCATTCTGTTACAATTTTTTTTGTTTTGGGCACTAACTATTCTACAAATTCTTGATGAGTTTGTTGACAACTAAATAATCATTCAACAAATCATAGAGCCAAATTATAAGAGCGGTCGATCAAAGCATAACAAACTTTGGTGGGGCCGTAGCATATATCAGATAAAATTTTATGAGCCAATGTTTAATTAAAAGTGTCGTGAGAATTATTGAGTTTAATGCAGACCAATTTATCAGTAGAGGCCGTAAATATTATGAAGAGCCAAACTTTATTATTTGGTGAAGCTGATTATTATCTCTAAGGGGCCAAAGTTCATATTCCAAGTAGAAATATGTTGATAGCAATTTCGTGAGATGCGTGGGTGATTTTTTACAGCACAACCGTCAAGCAAATTGTATAGGGGATGGGATTATCTTATGGCCAGTTTAATTTTGAGCCCAACCAAACTGCAAGGGCTAAGCATTTATTTCGTTTAAAAACCAAAAGTTTGGCAAGGGGCTGAATCATTTCAAAGGAGGCAACTGCCATTTTATGCAACACAAAGCCGAGTAAGGGATTTAAAGCCGTAGTTGATTTTGTGAAAGACCGAGAGCTCAAATATTTTGGGCACAATCAATATTGTTAATAGGGTGAATCACATCTCCTGAACAATCAAGTAATTGGAAGACATCAACATCGAGATTGCTAGATGCATTCAACATACTTGGATCAAGAACACCATTGAAAGGGGGTGACTGAGGAGCACATATGGTTGGTAGACCAAGCGATGCCCAAACGAAATTGTTGCCAGAACTGCCTAATCGTCCAAGCCGATGTCGCTGACTCACTTGGTCATTGAAAATTATTTGAATTTTTTTGTATCATTGTGAGTACCGCTGAATTCTAGTTGGACTTGTAAAGAAAAAAAATTTCCGATTGTGGAGCCAAGATCAAATTGATTGGCCGAATATTCCAAATTGAAGGAGTATGTGAAGAGACCCAACTCCCATGTCAGTTCTGGGGTCAATTTTGTGATAGAGCAATGCAATGCAACTCTATGAGCATGGAATTTACCTAAGACCTATTAGCGTGGAAAGATGCCAGCTGTCAAGCAGTTTTTACAATTGGAATGTGGCATTACTGATCAACACACTTGTAGAAGCTTAAATAGAGAAGAATTATATCATCTCTCATCCCTGTCAAAAGGGAAAATCGAACCATAGAAGGCTACAACAGTATCCTTAGAGATCTGCATTCAAAGGAGAGTCATTGGTTAAAATGTCTCAAAACTTAATTTTTCTCTAGAACCATATTTCGTATCCCTGTAACTGAAGTACAAGGTTGGTCAATATACCAGTAGATGGTGTGCATTTCCTTGTCATGGTCAGCGAGCCTGTGCACTTTAGACTAATGAGTCTACGCCTGTGAAAATATCCTAAGCCATGTAATAAGGGTATGTGAAGTCTGAAGTTACATAGTGCGCAGGGCTTGATACCTCAAGCTTGATTAGGTATGAGAGAGAATTATAGGAGGTGTTATGAGTCCACTAGCTCATGTGATTACTGAGTGCTCTAGTATAGCAATACGTTATGTATTGATTTGTTGATTAGTGAGGAGCGTTGGTAACAAAAGCTGAGCACTAGGAACAGAGTGTCCAGATTGTCTATGACAAAGTTGAAGGTTGAGAATTGCTGACAACTTTTTACAGAGAGTACCATCTTCAATTTTGATGCGGTTCCCGTGTGTTAAAAACGCTGACATAAACTTTATTGCGTTGAAGACAAAGAAAGCTGATAAAGGGAGGTAGATGCTAGTCAAACAGAGTCTGGAATTAATTTATGGATTTGTTCACTTGTTGGAGTGATTACCAGGTTCATTCATTCTTATTTGCTCTCTATACATTCGGATTTCAAGAAAGAATGGGTTGTCTGTGTTAAAACTATTTCCAGTTTGTTATCAATTGTTTACTCATTTAGGGGTTTGATGTAAGTGGCATACATAAATTTTGAAGTCCGTTAGTTGAGGCATGTATTACACAGCTTGATGTACTTATCATTATTAAACTAAAACATTGATCAAACCTTTATAAAATCCCTTAATAAACCAGTAGCAGCAAACAACAAACCTTTCTCAAAGGGGATTGTTAAATTGGCAACTAGGGCCAAACTCCATGTGGGTCAGCTTATTTATGGCAGCTGATATTTTTATTGGATCCCTCTCATCGAGAGGTGTAGGATCGATCTAAAGATCATCCGATTCCGATAAGTATTTATGGAGATATGAATTTATTTTGTTTATATAATTATTATCAAGCCGACCAGCACTTGTGTAGGCTCTAGAAGCCCAAACGTCGTGTCTATTCATCATCTACACGTTAGTATAAATAGATAAGGATTTGATGTCATTTAGAGACACATTCATGAGTAGTCTCCTCCTCTCCACGTCTGGGTTTTTGGTGAAGGAAAGAGACACCATGAGTGATACGCTGGCCTTGTTTGATGATGCCCTAATCTGCTAACCTAAACCGCAGTCACAGGTGGAAGATGAGCCGCAGTAGCCGCAGGAGCCGCAATAACCGCAGTAACCGCAGGTCCAGAGATGCCCTAAATCCGCAGTTAAGGGTGACCCTTATTCGCTGTTCTGAGGCCCTTATACACTGCCATAAAGGAGACCTCGTATTACTGAAAGACAGTAGATCAGGACCTCGGATGGAATGGTACCTTCGTATGGGTAAACAGAGGTATAATCTTGGCTTCACAGTGAAGTGTATTCGGTCTCCTAGCAGCCTCAGCATATATGCATGCATGTATTTCGGTGCTCTCACAACAGTGCATTATCTGGGCACTTATTCCATATGCAGTCACAGTTTAGGCATCATTATGAGGATACCCTCAGCCTTCTCACATACTGTGATATATCTATAGCAGCCTTGACACAATATATATAGCAGTAGTTAGGATTATATGAAGATGACCTAACTGCAGTTTGTGAGACCCTAATCAGAAGGTTGAACCTGGTATTACAGCATGAAGAATCTTTGTTGATCTGCTGGAGGTGACAGCGTGTTCAATCAAGGCTGTTTGAGCATGTTAGTATTGTTCTTGAGCTTGACTTGAAGGGCAGAAGAAGCTGCTGAAAGGAGGAGCAAGAGACTGTTGCTTAAGGGCTGAAAGTGCCATGCTAAGAAGAATAGCAACCCCTCAGGCAGCAGACAGTTGGGTTGAGATCTAATGCTATTAGATGGTTGTATGATGTTGCTGTGAACATGTCATGGACATAAAGGGCAACATGATGATGAACAAAGTGATGGGCATACTAGTAATGGGCAGCATGGTGTTGTATGAGATCATGGGCAGCACAGTGATCATGAGCAGCATGATGATGCTGGGAGCAGCATGATGGTGCTGCACAGTAAGGTGCAGCAAATGGATGAGATGCAGTTGAAGCAGAATGTCTTCAACTGATCTCATCGTTATAGGAGATGATCTATGCTTAGATCTAGACAAGTCAAAGTGTTGACTTCTATTGTAAATGTACTCTCTCTCTCTGCTGAACTTTGAAGATAAAAGAAGATTTGATCAAAGGGTTTCCCCACACATTGTGGGGTTTGTCCCTGGGTCGCGCCATATCTTGTGTCCTCTTGTCTTGGCTTGTCTTCTGCGTTTTGTATTTTTGTTCTATCTGCAGTTTATCGTAATGCTGATGTGATTGCTAACAGTGAAAATTTAAATAAATTGCTCAAGCATAAAACATACCTAAAATTAACAGTCTTCAACATAATTATTTTGAGTCTTTGACTCACCTATAGCACTTTAACATGTGCTAGACTTATTTCAATGAGCAAGAAACTCATTGACATATATTAAAAAAATAATATTTTTTTTCTTGAATAAATACAAATATCAAAAGTACATTTATGAAGACCAAAACTAGTTACATTTCCTTCAACACTCTGATTGTTGCACCTTAGGTGTACAGTTCAGTTGACAACAAGGCCGACTTGAACAAATTGAAAATACATAATTTCTCTTTTGATTTAACCAATGAAAATACCGACCAAAACTACCAATTTTTCAACACAATGACTCTTGTATGCATGTTAGTTTGCCTTCATTCCTTGAGCCTATGCTTCATGATGATCCAGACATGGTCATGTTCATTTGGAGGATGCTTATGATGATTCAGACATGATCATGTTTATGTAGTGTCCTTTATATCCATAATAGTCTTTTTCTTGAGAATCCATGAATGTTACCTATACTGACTTGCATGGTTTGCCTCTCTACCCCAATCTTCTATATCATAATTTTTAGCTAATGGCTACTAGTTAAAGGCTTGGAGGAAAACAAACAAAATCTCCAAGAGATTGATGCAGATAATTTAATATGAGATTGATTGACAGATTGATAGGATACTCTGAGTCGAATTGTACAATTTGGAATGGCTCAACTAAAATGTTCATGAAATAACTGATTTATGTCACATCCTTTACCAGTAAGAAAAGAAATGCATCTAGTTTCAAATGAGCAATCAAAATCCATCACCCTTGTAGAAATTTTATTTTAAACTACTTACGGCATAGCCATTGCACCAAGAAGAGAAATCGCTATCCCAGTTGCTCCATGACCACCTAATCTTGGAATTAACAGTCCCTTCATAACTTCTGTACTGGATGGTTTTGCATATTTTAACTCTACAAAGAAACAGCTAGCTATGGTGAGGACCAGAAGGGAGATAAATAATTCCAATTTCCGCACCTGCATAAAAACCAAATAAAACCTCAAAATTGCTATTGAGATGCAATATGGGAAGATACCCAAACCAATGACATTGGTCACCACATCTATGAATGTTGGATACATGATAAAATTAGGATTAAGGTTCCCCGCTCTTTAGATAAGTCATGACTTACAAATCTTCTGTTTACAGGAAATGATTAACAAGTTTTGCCTAACAGCTTCCTAATGCTGATTATAAGCATTAGGCATGAATGATATGATAAACTTACCCCATATTGCTGCAGAACAAGAAAGCCCAGAGTACTCAATCCTGTGAGGATAACTCCTAACCATAGTGGAAGACGAAACAGCAAATTTAAGGCATAGGCTGTCCCAATAACTGAAAAATTCAGAGTTACCAAGAAGAGCATCCATTAAGTTTCTTTAAACCCATCAGAACTCACAAAAGAAATATTTTAGAAACACAACAGTTCTATTCTACAGACATATGGATGTTTATGCATCAACATAAAGATGACTAAATAAACACATACACATCTGCATTCACGGTGAACATCAATGTATATGTATGGCTGTATCTGTAAGTTTTTGCATGTGCACATATGTAAGAAGAGTAAGAAAGAGAAAGGGTATAACAAAGTAGTTTATTATGAATAAACTCAAATACACATTCAAACATACAGTAGAAAATTACAACCTTCAGGGATATCACTAGCAACAATAGCCAGTTCAGCAAGTAACCAGAGTATGTAGTTAGTTTTGGTTGGATACTCTGCTCGACAATGCTCTGCCAAATGTTTACCTGCATGTATTCATAATTTACAGAAAGTTTTAATCAGAATTATGCATATCTAGTGGATATTATCAAATTAATCATAATCAGCCCCACAAAAGAGCAAAGGAAAAATTGAATAAATAAGCCCATAGAAGCAGATAGTGAAAGTAACTATTACAGGCACTTACCTGTGACAACGCCTAATTTTGAAGCTAGAGACTGGATCACAGCACCAGCAATAGTTGCCAGTAAAAGTACCCAAAGTAGCTGCAGTTTTGGATATTTACCACTTAGTTCATATGTTTGTACTAACCAGTACAGAAAGTTATATCATTTCACCAAGTCTAGACATTTATATTTATTGTCTATATTATTATTTGAAGAACACACAAAGTTCCTTTATCATACAATAACTAGTACGAAATCTTAACATAAGCTATCTGCAGTATTAATTTTTAGTAGCCATTGACTGCCATAAACCAATAGAATCATATTCCAAACAGAATGAGAAAAGCTTGTCATGATGCCTTTCTGTAAAGGACCATGTCAAGTGGTGAAATTCTAAAAGGCAAAGCTCCATCCACTAGCAAAAGTATTGTTAATGGTTACAGCAAACATGTTTGTACTTACCAAAAATGATGGCAACAACAACACTAACCAAATGCTTTTCCAATTTATCTAAAAATATAGCACATAACTTGTTACAACAGAGTCTAGCACCCAGAAAGTGTAAAGTCCCGATCACCAAGGTCTTAGTTTGGTGGAACTTAGAAAAACTACCCACTGCAACCTCAGTAGCTCTTCCTCTCCCTTTTGGTTGGCTCTTCTCCAACACAAGGGGGGCTTCCTTAAGGGTAGGATTGCTAAGGCTATGGAGTGGAGGCTCTGGGTGATGATCAAAGAGTAGGTCTAAATAAAACATATGGTTGTAGCATAGGTGGAAGAGTGAATGCTGTGAGATGGAAAACCCCAAGACCAGTGCCAATCCAATCATGGCCTAAATGGAGTCAAAGAGATATGAATCCAAGAGGGATAATGTTTGAATATGTAAATTTAATCAGTGCTGTTCTATTTTCCACAAACCTTAGCTTGCTGAAAACTACGGCAGAAAATTAACCTTGGAGAGCTAGGGGTGCCACTCTAAAACATGGTTATGAAGGTGATATCGTATTACCTCTAATAGCAAATCAATTTCATAGATGCAAGTTGAAAATAACATCAAATGTAAGTGGAATTACATCCTCACATTGCACTATCCAAATGATTCATGCTCCATGTTATGAATAAAATATACATAAATAATATAAATATATAAATAAATAATAAATGTAATAATAGTTAATTAAACAACGATATTTACTGAAGAGGCATGTCCCTAAGGACATGACCAGACATGAAAGGGCACTTGCCTAGGTATATAAGCAGACCTCCTCATTTGTAATATCATCATCGCATATCTTTTGTACAATTCTTATATAATGTACTTGTCCTATAATGGATATTTACATATACCAGATCTTCTGAGCATTCTACTGCATATACAAACTTTGTTCATTACACTCCATTAATAGGCCTTCATAACATACTACAGAACAATAATCAACATGCGAAAGAATTGAAAACATAAAAAAGGCCTTACAAAAAGTAGAATCAATACCTCCAATCTTCCATTAATCTTGCAATATGATGTATAATGTAGCCCAAGGGGAGAGGTCCCCAATCCCCAAATCGCCAACAACTCAAATGGAGAGAAAGCTCCTCTTTATAGAGGGAGTTTCTTCTCTCTTACAATAAATTATAAAATATAATATTCTCCAACTAACTCCATGGCAAGTCAAACAAATAATATAATAATGGGGTAGTTAGATCCACACTCAATCAATGGTTCACCATATCAAATGGTATGTGGACACTATCCTCTCCAAGGGAGGTCACCCCATCAAAAAAAAAAAAAGTAATATTCAAGATACCCTCAAAGAGAGAGAGAGAGAGAGTGGTCGCAGCTAAAATAAGCCAGCCTATTACCATGTCAAAATCTAAATTGGTCCACATCCAATGCACCCTCCAATGTGCTAGCTCAACAATACATAAAATAATCCTTGGCATTAGAGGATGTGATCCAAGGTCCACCAAAAAAGGTTCGCTAAATGCACCCTACAAGATGCATGAATGATAAAAGAATAAAATACTTCTCCTAAGAGAAAGCTCCATAACCACAATACCAAAAATAGAGAATGATCCACAAGATGTATGCATGCAAATACAATAAAATAACACTCTTCCCTTTTGATCCATTAGATCAGAACAACAAACCGTAAGTGTTGGAATTTCTAAGTCTAACTGTTAGAAACCCTTCATGTACTTTCTAATTTATTTTTGCCTACTTGTTCTGTTTATTAACAAGTTATTTACCATGTAAATACTGAAAATAAATACAAGTACATGCTCAACACATTACAGATCATTAACTGAAGCAAAAACAAGCACACAAGTGACAACGTTGTTTTTGGACTAATGTCCCCAGAAAAACCCAATGCCGGAACACTGGTGCAGCGATCTGAGGGTTTTATTATTAAGCAGTTTCATAATACAATCTGGGTGCCAAACCGGATCACCCAACAGAGAATGATCTCGGTAGTAGTACCTCTCAGTCAAAGACAAATATTTCGGCTAAAACCCCAGATGAACAATCCCATAGCTCTCAACTCTAATCTGCCCCACGAAATCTCCAGCGTCTGCCTCTAGGGACTGCATCAGCCTCTCTGGCCCAACGTCACCCTCCAGAGGCACTGTGTCAGCCTCTAGAGCCTCTGCGTCACCCACGTTGGTTCTCTCTAGCACTGCACAGATCCTAGCTGCCTCTACGTAGGCCCTGACTGGCTTTGCGTGGCCTCTAGCTGGCTCTGTGTCCCTCTCTCTCGGCTTCTGCACTGGTGCTCCCGGTACCCTCTCTGCTTCTGTATTCACTGCCCTTCAGCTACAACTCTGATCACTCCTCCGATTTCCTCAGCAAGCCCTACCCCAGAAAATCGAATTCTTGATCAACTCGATGTGTTCTCCAAGTGAGCCTCAAGCCTTCTCTTGTACTTTTCTCGTTGACAATTCAGCGGCGGAGATTAAGTCCCTAATCAACGGCTAAGATTAACTTTGGCTTGATCCATGACTTTTGGACCCTTCTAACACAAAATTATATTAATTCACATTAATATTTTATTTTCCTTAAGGACTCCATTAAAAATATTAATTATTTTAATATCTCCCAAACTTTTTAGAATCTGCCCAAACCATTTCTGGGAATTGGAGATATCATGTGCTTTAGCCTCTCCACCAATTTTCGTGGCTAGAGCACATCCGATGCTACCCCAAATCAACACTCCCCTTAGTGAGGACTGTGCTCTAGTAATACTCATCATTGACCATCACCCTGATCATCCAATATTGGTCCTGGTGCTGATGCTAAGCCTATTGCCCAACATCCTCTGTACTACTGCATCATGTACTGCTACCCATGGCCCTACCACTACCACTGCCACTGCTACATCCATACGGCAGCCCCTCTCATCATGTTGCATCGTGTTGCCCATAGCACTGCCACTGCTAACTGTTGAACTACAACTCAATTACTGAGAAGTAAGTAGCTAATCTCCCAACTCTGACATCTTTGTCACGCTAGAGACACCCATGATGCTGAAACTCCCTCTGTCGTTGACAAGTGCCCCTTCTCTGACCTCTGCGCTGCTGCAACAACTCCATGCATCTCGCACTGTTGCCTCACACTGTCCTGGGAATCCTGCATTGTAGCTCCCTCTGTCGCTCCATCCGCATTCGTCTCTACTTACATCCACTAGTACTGCTACTCCTCTTCGGGGCTCCCGTAGCAAGGGATAATCCAAGAGGCTGGGTACCTCGAGGATCCTGCCCCTCATCGCTTATAGTCTATCTGACTACAGCTCGATGTCTCCCCACTTCCTCTCAAGTGGTGTGTGAGAACACATGGCACAGTCATCATCTGTCTCCACTTCCTTCTCTACCCTTGTTGGCGCAGCCTTGGTCTCAGAAGCGTCTCCCTTGCTCTTCTTCCTCGAAAATTTGTTCGCATAGTGACCCAGTTCCCCACAATGGAAGCATTTGACTTTGGAAAGGTCCTTCTTCTTCTGTTTCTCTAGCTTTCCCTTAGATGCTAGGGCAGCATCCTCCTCTTCCTCCTTGATTCTGACCCCCTTGCCACTACTTCCCGCCTTGGTCAGCCTTCTAATCTCTTCTTGGCCAAGAGCAGCCCATAGTTCCTCCCAATCTAGAAGGGTCGACCTACCCAGTATGCTCTGGACAAATACCTCCCAATCTTCTGAGGCTGTGTTCGGGGCTGTCCTCACCATCAATTCTTGATCTGGCATGGCTCCTATGGAAGTCAGCTAATCCCGAATCTCCTTCAATCGACCAAGGAAGGTGTCGATCTGTTCTCCCTTCTGCATCTGGTATGACCGCAGTTGATTTTCTAGGAGCATCTTCCTCTGCACAGAAGTATGCTGATACAATTTTGTCAAGGCCTCCCACATCACATTTGTCATTTCCTTTTCAGCAATATGTGGTACTACATGGTCCTTGACCCCGTCAAGGATGATGCTCTTGGCCCTCGCCATTGCCTCCTCGTACTTGTTGTTCTCAATCGAGTTAACTGGGATCGCTATCGTCTTCGAGGCAAAATGCTTGAGACGATTCCTGTCTAGAACTGATAATATTATGGCCTTCCAGACTACGAAATTTGAGGCTCCGTCCAGTCTGTCCTGGTCTCTTACCCCGTCCACTGCCATTTCGTTGCTCCTTTACTTCCCTTCTGGAAGTTGTCGGTGTGACTCCCTCTGAGCCTCGATTTCCCTCCTAGAAACCCCTCTGCCAATGTCGAGATGCCCCCTCTCCGATCATTAGTGCAGTTGCACCACTAATCCGGATTTCTTGGCTAGAAATCTTCAGCAGCAACTCCCTCCTCCTTGGTCTTGCCCTGTTAGGTATTGTTCTAACCACAGTACCCCACCAACTTCACTCTGCAACTTGCCCACAGCCTCCTATGCCTCAACAAATTGAAGGTTAGAGCTTCTAGGCTCTGTGCAATCCCAGCACCAGCAAAATTTGCACCTCCTGGCCATGGGCGTCAATCCTTCCTGACTAATAAAGATGACCAAGCACTGTGTAGGTCAGGTCTGCTCCCTTTTATCACTGTGCTAATCCTCCTCCCGGCTCAAACTTGATGACACAAGCACTGCGTCACCCCTTCCTTGCTGCTTCTCCACTAGGAACAACTTTTGTCACTCGGAACAGTTGTTTCTACGACTGCTGCTTTGCTCGGTTGATACCCTCAATTCTCCTATTATCTGCAACCACGCTCTGATACCATGTCGGAATTTCTAAGTCTAACTATTAGAAACCCTTCATGTACTTTCTGATTAATTACTGCCTACATGTTTTGTTTAATTAACAAGTTATTTACCATGTAAATACTAAAATAAATACAAGTACATGCTCAACACATTACAGATCATCAACTAAAAGAAAAACAAGCACACAAGTGACATCGTTGTTTTTGGACTAATGTCCCCGAAAAAACCCAATGCGGGAAAACTGGTGCAACTATCTGAGGGTTTTATTATTAAGCAGTTTTAGAATACAATCTGGGTGCCAAACCGCCTCACCCAACAAAGAATGATCTCAACAGTAGTACATCTCAGTCAAAGACAAATATTCCAGCTAAAACCCCAGATGAACAATCCCACAGTGCTTAGCTCCAATCTACCCCACGAAATCTCTAGTGTCTACCTCTGGGACTGCGTCAGCCTCTCTGGCCCAACATCAGCCCAATGTCAGCCTAGCGTCACCCCAACTCGCCCTACGTCAGCCTCTGGAGGCACTGCGTCAACCTCTAGAGCCTTTGCGTCACCAATGATGACTCTCTCCAGCACTGCACAGCTCCTAGCTACCTCTACGTGGGCCCTGACTGGCTATGCGTGGCCTCTAGCTGGCTTTGTCTCCCTCTCCCGACTTCTGCGCTGATGCTCCCGGTACTCTCTCTACCTCTATGCTTTTGTATTCACTACCCCTCAGCTGCAACTCTAATCACTCATCCAATTTCTTCAACAAGCCTTGCCCCAGAAAATTGAATTATTGATCAACTCGGTGTGTTCTCCAAGTGCCCCTCAAGCCTCCTCTTATACGTTTCTCGTTGACAATTGAACGGTTGAGATTAAGTCCCTAATCAACGACTAAGATTAACTATGGCTTGATCCATGACTTTTGGACCCTTCTAACACAGTTTTATATTAATTCACATTCACATTTTATTTTCCCTAAGTTTAGACTTAGGGACTCCATTAAAAATATTAATTATTTTAATATCTCTCAAATTGTTTAGAATCTGCCCAAACCATTTCTGGGTATTGGAGATCTCATGTGCTTTAGCCTCTCCACCAATTTTTGTAGCTAGAGCACATCCGATGCTACCTGAAATCAATAGTAAGCAAAGTTGCAAAGTGCACCAGACAACAAAATGGTGAAACCCTAGATTTCTCCTCAACCTCCCCCTCAAGGAAGCCAACCAATATTATCGAGAACAACTTGGCAAACTCAGTATTTTGAAACATCGTACCTTTGTCATGATTTTATATATTCATACATATGTTCTCATGTTATACCTATGTAGGTTTCTTTCCTTGTATTATTTGCAATATTTCTAGGAATTGCACATGCAATCCCACATTTTGTTCATACTAGTTGCACTCTTGAGCCCTATCGGGATTCAAGTGGAAACTAGATTTTTTTATCCTGATAATTACTTGTGACTGATATGTATGTTTCCTCTTAGTATTTACTTTATCACTTATGTCATCACGCAATTTTACATTCAAAGACATAAAGAAAGTAGGGACCAAAGAGACAAGAGACATCGGAGATTAGGCAAGTGGCTAAGGCAAAACCCATAAGGGGAAAACCCAACAATCTTCTTTCCTTATAGAACCAATCCAACAAGAGATATCAAAGTCATGGGCAAACTAACTAGGTTCACCAAGTGTCCAAGTCAGCCCTTCCAAACTTATTGTAATCAAAGAGATGTCATAAAAATTGTAGCTCCTTTCTTCACATAGATGTATCTCAGAATTTTCAGCCCTGTCACAATTGCAACTTACAGAAGTTCAGATCTTTGTCACAAGATAGTAACCATAGAGTTTGGACCTCTTGCACAAGATAGAGTTTGGATCACTACCACAGAATACTAACCACAAATTTCAGACCTCTATCACAGATACAAGCTTCAGACTTTGACCTTCTAGCTCAGGTCACATGTCACATAATTCGGATTTCTGTCACAGATATGAATTCCAGACTTCGGCCTCCACCTCAGGGTATGCATCACAGAGAATTTTGCCTTTCTTTGAACAATGATTGATCACAGAAATAATTTATTCTTTCAGGCTTCGATCTACTTCTTTTCTTCCTTTGTATGCCCAAAAAGTATTTTGATTATGTGCTCAAACGAGTGCTTGTTGAGGACGAAAAGACCTTTGTATATAGCCAATCATAAGGTCGAATAGGTGCCAATTCTAGCTGAGCCGACTTTTAGGAGAGAGAGAGAGAGCTGACTTGAACACTTGGGAACCAAAAATCTGTTATGAAACTAGCTCAAGAAAAGATAGAAAAGATAGATCAACGCCTTAGAATTCAGCCTCTTCGAGGGGGCAACCTCATTTACATTACATAAATGAACAATTCTT
>APFE030917840.1:0-10766 GCA_000404065.3 Pinus taeda
GGATTGACAACACCGATTCATACTTATTACAGGGATTGACAATGCACCTGTCTACTGAGATAATCCCGCTATTGCTTTCTGGAATGTCTTTTCCTTCTCTACAAACAACCTTAATCTCGAATTCATTTGAATGCTAGCCAGGGCTAGCAACCTCAGAAGATCCGCTCTCCGCAAGGATAAACTGTTGTGATCCGCTCATTCTGCTCGGAGATGGACCACAACTACGTGTGGGGGAGGGCGTTGTCCCATCTTCGAATATGCGCACAAGAGGAGATGGCTCACACTCATTTGCCACCATAGAATGCTCCACCTGAGAGCCAATTGACAGATCCGAAAGGCTCATTGAGGACGGGGCAGGCATGCTGCTGCATCCTGGCTTGCTGCTGCATCCTGGCTGCGCTCCTGAGTAATCTTGACAGGTAGATGAAACCCAAGAACGGAGGGCCGATCTCTGTGATACAGAAATACGGCTAAGGGAACTATCTCCCAACGAAACATCCCTTGCAGAATTTTGAGCTAAGCCCTGAAACTTCTTAGCCTGTTTTTTCCCTCTCATCTCCTCCAATCTTAATGATTTTAATGCAGAGCATGCATCAATTCTGGCCCACACAGAAGGAGAGATCACATACGAGAGTTCCAGGTGCAAAACCAAAAGGTTCCGAGAGATATGATCTAGGTTTCTCCTGACCTTATCAATTTCAGATCTCAAAAGCGCAAGACTGGCTTTTACGAACACTCCATGCTTAGAAGGAGTGTGGAGACGATGACTGATCTGGGCGAAGGCCAGGATAACTACGGAATCTCTGCATCTCTTCAAAAACGCTAGATCTGTCTTCAACTTCGAGACCTACAAGCGTGCCTGTTCAAATTGGTGAACTTTAGATGCGATGGCAATACCGTGCAGGGAAACAATTGTATAATTGAGGCTTCTATGATCCATTATAGTTGTAAGAAGAGCTTCGGCGTAAATCACATAAGAAAGACTTTTGTCGACGCGTTTCGAACCAACTAGTGTGGTTCATCGTCAGGACAAGTTGAAGACAGATCTGGCCTAGCATGTTAAATAGCAGAGCAAAGACTCCAACGGCTACAAAACGGCTATATTTGACTCTAGGACCAAGGTAAAATTTTATATTGATAAATTTAATATTCTTATTATTTTTATAATATTAATATAATGTGATTTCTAGAAATAAGTAAAATTAGGTAAATTGAATGGTATCCCAAGTAATTTATTTAATTAAATATCTTTATGTTATTAATATAGTAATACTAATGGTTACCTGAATTCCATTCGTATTCCTAAAAATAGGGTATTTAATTAGATAAATTATATTAATAAATTTAATATTCTTATTATTTTTATAGTATAATTTAATTTCTAGAAATAAGTGAAATTAGGTAAATTGAATGGAATCCCGAGTAATTTATTTAATTAAATATCTTTATGTTATTAATATACTAATACTAATGGTTATTCATATTCCTAAAAATAGGAGTTAGGTAAAAATAAGAGTAAATAAATAAATAAATAATTTTAATGGTCATAAGTTATTAAATTAATAACTAATTATATGTATGAATGCTTATTCAAGATAATTAAAATTTTTATATTCCTTACCATGGGTGTAATATCCTATAAGATTATTAGATTTACAATTAACGATACCTTCTTACGAGGTTAGATTGAAACGTAAGAGTGAATGTATATTAAATGATTTAGTTAATTTCATGAGATTATATATAAATATATATAAGTTGTGACAGGAATATATTTGGAAAAGCTAAAAAACGCTGAAAATAAAAGATTAATGAGAGCAATCACACAAATAAATAAGAATAACCTAAACCTAATTATCATAATTTATATATACCTATAATAAATGACACCCAAGGACACACATCTGCCCTCATCAAAAGAGAAAATCATATTTCTACATAAAATCATAATATTACTCATAAATAAATACCGGAGGAATGTACTAAAAAGGCCAGAGTGAGGAGCTGCCAGCGAAAAGATTAAGACGATATTAACGCGAGGAAATCACCTTGGAAGAGACGACGGGGGAAGAAAGAAACCCTAAGAGGATAGGGCAGGGATCCAACTTCTACTTACTTTCCAACCATCATCTTGGTTAAGATTGATGGGTCTTCGTTCAATTTCGATAGCTTCCCTTAGCTTGCGATGATGGAACCGTTCCACCCTGGCAATGACTTTGGCCTCCTCTATGCAGACATGATGCTTAGTCTTGCTCACATGCTCTGCTAAGGCTGAGGACCTTGTTCTTCCATGCCTCAGGTCTACTGCATGCTCGCAAATTCTCTGCTGGATGGAGCGCCCTGTTTCACCTATATAGGGTGTCCCACAAGAGCAAGGAATCAGATAAACTCCCTTCAAGTCCTTGGGGTTAACAGGATCCTTCACCGATCGCAGGGAATTACGAATGGTTCTGAGGGGCCTGAAGGTGGAGGGAATATCAAACTTTCTCAGGATCCGGGCAATCTTGTCCATGGTTCCTTGGATATAGGGAATATGGACACCTGGATGGCGTTCCTTAGGCTCTTTCTTAATCAGAGCATTTTTGGAGGCTCTAAGGAAAGCCTTCCGTCCAAGTTGCCTACTATATCCGTTTTCCACAAAGACATCAAGGAGGTGGGATCTCTCTACATCCAGGCTCTCGTTATCGGAAATCCTAACGGCACGCGTAGCTAGGGTGTTAAGAACCCCCATCTTCTGAGCCAGGAAATGATGGGAATCGGCATGAAGATATTGCTCTGTGTGTGTTTTCTTCCGGTATACCGCGTGGGAGAGAGAGCCGTCTATCCTCCTAGAAATCAGAATATCCAGGAAAGGGAGGCTACCATTGACCTCTTTTTCCATGGTGAACTTAATAGAGGAGGACTGGCCATTGAGGTGATCCAAGAAACGATCCAGCTCCTCATGGCCATGGGACCAGATGACATTAGTGTCATCTACATACCTTTTCCAAAGCTTAGGAGGGAGACGAGCCGAGGCAAGAGCCTTGGCTTCAAAATCTTCCATAAAGAGAGTTGCCACGATCGGGGAGAGGAGGAACCCATGGCAACACCACAGGTCTGCTCGAAGAACTTACCCTCAAAACTGAAGAACGTAGAAGTGAGACATACCTCTACCAGATGAGCGGTATCTGGATCAGTTAGGCGGTCGATCACCTCCATGGCCTCTTTTATAGGAATGCTCGTGTACAAGGAGACCACATCGAAGCTGACAAGAATGTCCTCGGGTTCGAGCCTAATATCCTCGAGATCCCTGATGAAGGATGCAGAATCTTTCACGAAGGAATCGGTGCGGCCAACCAGGGGCTTAAGCTTGAGAGCCAGAAACTTGGCTAGAAGGTAGGTCGGACCCCCGATGGTGTTGACGATGGGCCTCATGGGGACCCCCTCCTTGTGGATTTTAGGTACCCCATAGATCCTAGGAGCGATGGGATTGCTCTCCACAAGCTTACGAGACAGGGCACCCACCGAGTTACTAGACTTGATAGCTTGAGCCACTGTCTTGGATATTTTCTTCAAAGGGTTCTTGGCCAGTTTTTTATAACTGCCACTATTGTGAAGATGATCTAACATCTTCTTACGGTAATGATCTTTGTCGAGGATGACCGTAGCCCCTCCTTTGTCCGCCTTAAGGACCATAATGTCTTCATTCTGATTTAAGGACTTTAGGGCATCGAACTCCTCCTTACTGAGGTTCCTCGGAGGGGGTTTAGCCTTCCTAAGAACCACGGCACAGTCTTTCCTGATGGTGTCCTTAATATTATCCGGCAAATCTCTGATTCCATATTCTACGTCACAAATAATATCATCCACAGGGATTTTTCTAGGGGCAAGGGCAAAGTTTAATCCCTTGCTTAAAAGACTAAAAGCGGACGGAGAAAAGGAAGAACTGGAAAGGTTGACAACCTTACTATTCCGAGAAGACGAGGGATGAGAGACCTTTCTGCAGAGGTTCTCTTGCTCATCACTAAAGTCGGGACCTGCATTGCCATCCTGTCCTACTATACTTATAATAGAATCTTCTATACTATCATCATTGTTAAAACTATTAGAATTACTAGATACCCTATTGTTCTCGTTTAGATTATTACTGCTATTATTGGGAATAATATTATCATTATCCCTATCGTTGTTGATGTTATTATGTAATTCTTTATCGTTAGAATTGCCTAAATTATTAATTTTGCTATTATGGATAATATCGTAGTTCATATTGCTACATGTGTTAGTACTTATGCTAATGCCTTTATTGAATTCACCATTATAAGGATTGTTTAGAATATCTGAAGTAATTATTTTCCCATTTATATTATTATAAGATATATTCATATTATTAATATCACTATTATTGTTTATATCTAAACGGTTCTTATTAATAATAGCCATGTTTTTATTTCTTTTATTGTTACTATGTTTATTATTTATAACACCTACAAACTTTTTATTGGGATGTTTAACGTAGCCACTAGCTGATTCATTTTTCCTAAACCGAGATAAACTGTCCGCGCCGTCTAAAACTGAAAAACCGCCCGGATTTAACCTTCCCAAACCATTATGGACGCATGTGCTGTCGAGGAGCTTACCGACATTTTTGCCAATGGAATCTTGACTTACCTTACGCTCCTTCACCGGGAAATCCGCGTTGATGCCGCCGCTTCCACGTTGGAGACTGCAGTCGGTACAGGCGAATATCTCCATATCCTGTTTAATGGGAGAACGATCCAGCTCCGCGGACTCACCAGCGCCCTTCATATTCCTTTCTGCCTGCGAGAATGCACCGGATGGTGAGAACAACCTGTTACTTGCCGCTGAACTATTGGACTGCGGGATTGACAACACCGATTCATACTTATTACAGGGATTGACAATGCACCTGTCTACTGAGATAATCCCGCTATTGCTTTCTGGAATGTCTTTTCCTTCTCTATGGACAACCTTAATCTCGAATTCATTTGAATGCTGGCCAGGGCTAGCAACCTCAGAAGATCCGCTCTCCGCGAGGATAAACTGTTGTGATCCACTCATTCTGCTCGAAGATGGACCAAAACTGCGTGTGGGGGAGGGCGTTGTCCCATATTTGAATATGCGGACAAGAGGAGCTGGCTCACACTCATTTGCCGCCATAGAATGCTCCACCTGAGAGCCAATTGACAGATCCGAAAGGCTCATTGAGGACGGGGCAGGCATGCTGCTGCATCCTGGCTTGCTGCTACATCCTGGCTGCGCTCCTGAGTAATCTTGATAGGTAGATGAAACCCAAGAACGGAGGGCCGATCTCTGTGATACAAAAATACGGCTAAGGGAACTATCTCCCAACGAAACATCCCTTGCAAAATTCTGAGCTAAGCCCTGAAACTTCTTAGCCTGTTTTTGCCCTCTCATCTCCTCCAATCTTAATGATTTTAATGCAGAGCATGCATCAATTCTGGCCCACACGGAAGGAGAGATCACATACGAGAGTTCCAGGTTCAAAACCAGAAGGTTCCGAGAGATATGATCTAGGTTTCTCCTGACCTTATCAATTTCAGATCTCAAAAGCGCAAGACTGGCTTTTACGAACACTCCATGCTTAGAAGGAGTGTGGAGACGATGACTGATCTGGGCGAAGGCCGGGATAACTACGGAATCTCTGCATCTCTTCAAAAACGCTAGATCTGTCTTCAACTTCGAGACCTGCAAGCGTGCCCGTTCAAATTGGTGAACTTTAGATGTGATGGCAATACCGTGCAGGGAAACAATTGTATAATTGAGGCTTCTGTGATCCATTATAGTTGTAAGAAGAGCTTCGGCGTAAATAACATGAGAAAGACTTTTGTCGACGCGTTTCAAACCAACTAGTGTGGTTCATCGTCAGGACAAGTTGAAGACAGATCTGGCCTAGCATGTTAAATAGCAGAGCAAAGACTCCAACGGCTACAAAACAGCTATATTTGACTCTAGGACCAAGGTAAAATTTTATATTGATAAATTTAATATTCTTATTATTTTTATAATATTAATATAATGTGATTTCTAGAAATAAGTAAAATTAGGTAAATTGAATGGTATCCCAAGTAATTTATTTAATTAAATATCTTTATGTTATTAATATAGTAATACTAATGGTTACCTGAATTCCATTCGTATTCCTAAAAATAGGGTATTTAATTAGATAAATTATATTAATAAATTTAATATTCTTATTATTTTTATAGTATAATTTAAATTCTAGAAATAAGTGAAATTAGGTAAATTGAATGGAATCCCGAGTAATTTATTTAATTAAATATCTTTATGTTATTAATATACTAATACTAATGGTTATTCATATTCCTAAAAATAGGAGTTAGGTAAAAATAAGAGTAAATAAATAAATAAATAATTTTAATGGTCATAAGTTATTAAATTAATAACTAATTATATGTATGAATGTATATTAAATGATTTAGTTAATTTCATGAGATTATATATAAATATATATAAGTTGTGACAGGAATATATTTGGAAAAGCTAAAAAACGCTGAAAATAAAAGATTAATGAGAGCAATCACACAAATAAATAAGAATAACCTAAACCTAATTATCATAATTTATATATACCTATAATAAATGACACCCAAGGACACACATCTGCCCTCATCAAAAGAGAAAATCATATTTCTACATAAAATCATAATATTACTCATAAATAAATACCGGAGGAATGTACTAAAAAGGCCAGAGTGAGGAGCTGCCAGCGAAAAGATTAAGACGATATTAACGCGAGGAAATCACCTTGGAAGAGACGACGGGGGAAGAAAGAAACCCTAAGAGGATAGGGCAGGGATCCAACTTCTACTTACTTTCCAACCATCATCTTGGTTAAGATTGATGGGTCTTCGTTCAATTTCGATAGCTTCCCTTAGCTTGCGATGATGGAACCGTTCCACCCTGGCAATGACTTTGGCCTCCTCTATGCAGACATGATGCTTAGTCTTGCTCACATGCTCTGCTAAGGCTGAGGACCTTGTTCTTCCATGCCTCAGGTCTACTGCATGCTCGCAAATTCTCTGCTGGATGGAGCGCCCTGTTTCACCTATATAGGGTGTCCCACAAGAGCAAGGAATCAGATAAACTCCCTTCAAGTCCTTGGGGTTAACAGGATCCTTCACCGATCGCAGGGAATTACGAATGGTTCTGAGGGGCCTGAAGGTGGAGGGAATATCAAACTTTCTCAGGATCCGGGCAATCTTGTCCATGGTTCCTTGGATATAGGGAATATGGACACCTGGATGGCGTTCCTTAGGCTCTTTCTTAATCAGAGCATTTTTGGAGGCTCTAAGGAAAGCCTTCCGTCCAAGTTGCCTACTATATCCGTTTTCCACAAAGACATCAAGGAGGTGGGATCTCTCTACATCCAGGCTCTCGTTATCGGAAATCCTAACGGCACGCGTAGCTAGGGTGTTAAGAACCCCCATCTTCTGAGCCAGGAAATGATGGGAATCGGCATGAAGATATTGCTCTGTGTGTGTTTTCTTCCGGTATACCGCGTGGGAGAGAGAGCCGTCTATCCTCCTAGAAATCAGAATATCCAGGAAAGGGAGGCTACCATTGACCTCTTTTTCCATGGTGAACTTAATAGCGGAGGACTGGCCATTGAGGTGATCCAAGAAACGATCCAGCTCCTCATGGCCATGGGACCAGATGACATTAGTGTCATCTACATACCTTTTCCAAAGCTTAGGAGGGAGACGAGCCGAGGCAAGAGCCTTGGCTTCGAAATCTTCCATAAAGAGAGTTTCCACGATCGAGGAGAGGGGGGAACCCATGGCAACACCACAAGTCTGCTCGAAGAACTCACCCTCAAAACTAAAGAACGTAGAAGTGAGACATACCTCTACCAGATGAGCGGTATCTAGATCAGTTAGGTGGTAGATCACCTCCATGGCCTCTTTTATAGGAATGCTCGTGTACAAGGAGACCACATCGAAGCTGACAAGAATGTCCTCGGGTTCGAGCCTAATATCCTCCAGATCCCTGATGAAGGATGCAGAATCTTTCACGAAGGAATCGGTGCGGCCAACCAGGGGCTTAAGCTTGAGAGCCAGAAACTTGGCTAGAAGGTAGGTCGGACCCCCGATGGTGTTGACGATGGGCCTCAGGGGGACCCCCTCCTTGTGGATTTTAGGCACCCCATAGATCCTAGGAGCGATGGGATTGCTCTCCACAAGCTTACGAGACAGGGCACCCACCGAGTTACTAGACTTGATGGCTTGAGCCACTGTCTTGGAGATTTTCTTCAAAGGGTTCTTGGCCAGTTTTTTATAACTGCCACTATTGTGAAGATGATCTAACATCTTCTTACGGTAATCATCTTTGTCGAGGATGACCGTAGTCCCTCCTTTGTCCGCCTTAAGGACTACAATGTTTTCATTCTGATTTAAGGACTTTAGGGCATCGAACTCCTCCTTACTGAGGTTCCTTGGAGGGGGTTTAGCCTTCCTAAGAACCACGGCACAGTCTTACCTAATAGTGTCCTTAATATTATCCGGCAGATCTCTGATTCCATATTCTATGTCACAAATAATATCATCCACTGGGATTTTTCTAGGGGCAAGGGCAAAGTTTAATCCCTTGCTTAAAAGACTAAAAACGAACGGAGAAAAGGAAGAACTGGAAAGGTTAACAACCTTACTATTCCGAGAAGACGAGGGAAGAGAGACCTTTCTGCGGAGGTTCTCTTGCTCATCACTAAAGTCGGGACCTGCATTGCCATCCTGACCCACTATACTTATAATAGAATCTTCTATACTATCATCATTGTTAAAACCATTAGAATTACTAGATACCCTATTGTTATCGTTTAGATTATTACTGCTATTATTAGGAATAATATTATCATTATCCCTATCGTTGTTGATGTTATTATATAATTCTTTATCATTAGAATTGCCTAAATTATTAATTTTGCTATTATGGATAATATTGTAGTTCATATTGCTACATGTGTTAGTACTTATGCTAATGTCTTTATTGAATTCACCATTATTAGGATTGTTTAGATTATCTGAAGTGATTATTTTCCCATTTATATTACTATAAGATATATTCATATTATTAATATCAATATTATTGTTTATATCTAAACGGTTCTTATTAATAATAGCCATGTTTTTATTGCTTTTATTGTTACTATGTTTATTATTTATAACACCTACAAACTTTTTATTGGGATGCTTAACGTAGCCACTAGCTGATTCATTTTTCATAAACCGAGATAAACTGACTGCGCTGTCTAAAACTGAAATACCGCCCGGATTTAACCTTCCCAAACCATTATGGACGCATGTGCTGTCGAGGAGCTTACCGACATTCTTGCCAATGGAGTCTTGACTTACCTTACGTTCCTCCACCTGGCAATCCGCAGTGATGTCGTCGCTTCCACGCTGGAGACTGTAGTCGGTACAGGCGAATATCTCCATATCCTTTTTAATGGGAGAACGATACAGCTCCGCGGACTCACCAGCGCCCTTCATCTTCTTTTCTGCCTGCGAGAATGCACCGGATGGCGAGAACACTCTGCTACTTGCCGCTGAACTATTGGACTGCGGGATAGACAACACTGATTCATACTTATTACCGGGATTGACAATGCACCTGTCTACTGAGATAATCCCGCTATTGCTTTCTGGAATGTCTTTTCCTTCTCTACGAACAACCTTAATCTCGAATTCCTTTGAATGTTGGCCAGGGCTAGCAACCACAGAAATTCTGCTCTCCGCAAGGATGAACTGTTGTGATCCGCTCCTGCTGCTCGGAGATGGACCACAACTGCGAGCGGGGGAGGGCGCTGCCCCATCTTCATATATGCGCACAAGACGAGCTGGCTCACACTCATTTGCCGCCATAGAATGCTCCACCTGAGAGACATTTGACAGATCCAAAAGGCTCATTGAGGACGGGGCAGGCATGCTGTTGTATCTTGGCTTGCTGCTGCATCCTGGCTGCGCTCCTGAGTAATCTTGACAGGTGGAAGAAACCCAAGAACGGAGGGCCGATCTCTGTGATACAGAAATACGGCTAAGGGAACCACCTCCCAACGAAACATCCCTTGCAGAATTCTGAGCTAAGCCCTAAAACTTCTTAGCCTGTTTTTGCCCTCTCATCTCCTCCAATCTTAATGATTTTAATGCAGAGCATGCATCAATTCTGGCCCACACGGAAGGAGAGATCACATACGAGAGTTCCAGGTGCAAAACCAGAAGGTTCCGAGAGATGTGATCTAGGTTTCTCCTGACCTTATCAATTTCAGATCTCAAAAGAGCAAGACTGGCTTTTACGAACACTCCATGCTTAGAAGGAGTGTGGAGACGATGACTGATCTGGGCGAAGACCGGGATAACTACGAAATCTCTGCATCTCTTCAAAAACGCTAGATCTGTCTTCAACTTCGAGACCTGCAAGCGTGCCCATTCAAATTGGTGAACTTTAGATGCGATGGCAATACCGTGCAGGGAAACAATTGTAGAATTGAGGCTTCTGTGATCCATTATAGTTGTAAGAAGAGCTTCGGCGTAAATCACATGAGAAAGACTTTTGTCGACGCGTTCAAACCAACTAGTGTGGTTCATCGTCAGGACAAGTTGAAGACAGATCTGGCGTAGCATGTTAAATAGCAGAGCAAAGACTCCAATGGCTACAAAACGGCTATAATTGACCCTAGGACCAAGGTAAAATTTATATTAATAAATTTAATATTCTTATTATTTTTA
>APFE030917842.1:0-10307 GCA_000404065.3 Pinus taeda
TGTTTAAACATGGCACAAAGAATGATTGATTGGAATTTCAAACACTACCCAAATATAAATCTTCATTGCAATGTCAAACGCTACTGAAATATTAATCTTCATTGCAGTATATAGGGTTTCATTTCCTCAAGTTTCTCTCAAGGCGGAAATCCTTCAGTAAAAGCTTTGCTTGCAAGTGAAATTATTTGCGTTATTGGCGGATGGATTTTGAATTTAGTGTTGTAAGTTATCCTTGCACAAAAATTGGAAGATCGAGGAGAAAGCTTACTTGCTAAGTCGTAGTCTCCCATTTCATCACTAATTTTTTTTTTAATTAAATTAAAGTTCATAAGGGTTTTTTAATGAGATGACTGAGTGGTAGGTATAATGTCAAGTTCCAAAGTGGCACATATATTTTTGGCCTTGTGATAATTTTTGAATCAAAGTAACATTCATAAGGGTTTAGAGTTTTCTCGTGAGACGACTTAATGGTCTACACAATGTATGTTTCAATTCCTTGTTTCAATTCCTTGCATTGGAATTATCAAGATTACTTTAAAAAGTCTCAAATTTAACACAGTTAAAAAAATTAATATCCTCATTAAAAATAGAATTTGATTCCTTGAAGAAGGGAAGAGCAATAATGGATCAAATTACAAGACCTTACCTTATCGTGAGCGTGATGGAAACCTTGGTCGTCGGTTGCCATAAGATTCGACTCGAAGCATACGTGAACAACGTTAGATGACCTAAAAGAATTTTATAGGAGAATCGATATCTTGAAGGTAGAAGAATTGTAGAAGAGAATCGATATTTTGAAGGTAGACGTATTATTATTCATATATACATTTAATATATTAAAATTATTTTATAGGAGAAACGATATATTGAAAATAGATGTAATATTATTCATATTTTCATTTAATATAGTTATGTTGTAATGTAGATTTATTTAATGTAAATCTATATATCATGTAGATTTATTTATGTAAATTTATATTAAAATATAAAATTTAAGCATATTAAATTTGTACTTAATATTACATAAATTTATATTTTATTTAATTTATATTTGAAATTTTAAAAATGATAAAATAAGATATAGTCACATAATAATATATTGAAGAGAGTAATAAAGTTTCATAAAATTATATTAAAAACAAATAAATATCTATTTATATTAAATTTATTTTCTAATTTAATATAATTTAAAAATGTATAGTGAAAATATATTATATTGGACTTTGTATTTGAGGATATTAATTATTTTAGGGGATTTCTCAATTATAAGGAAGACATTAAAACAATAAATTAAAGTAGTCATTTTTTTAAACTTATATGAATTCATAAAAATATGAGTAAAATATCATATATCACATTCCTTAATGGTTGATCACATGCATCATTTTAGTAATTAATGTTTGTATAGGACCCTATCTCATATTAGCTTCAGAGGATAGTTTTGAGGATGGTTCTTAACCCTTCTCACATTGGGTACCTTCTCTTGGATTTGGCTAAAAGATTTAGTAAACATTTGTGCCAAATTTGTAAGAGTAATTATTGTATGCCGACAAGAATGGAAAGCAATTTCAATAGTGGATTGATTATGCTAGGGCTATAAATAAGGTGTTATTGCGAGCCTTGGATGTTGTTCATTTATTGATTAAGGTGGGAATTGGTGGGAATTTTTATGGTTTTGAGAATTGTAATTTAAATTTGGTACCTTATCCTTTAGTCTCCGTGGTATTTCTTCTAAAATATTAGAATTTTTTTTGTGATTTATGGGCATATGAAGAGGGGAGCTACTTTATTTGTATAACCTTGTTGCTATTACATTTGTGTTTAACAATGTTTATTCATTACTTATCTTTTGTTTAAATTTTTCAAGGTAGAAGGACTAGTACTCTTGCCATTGTAATAGATAGTGTAATGCTTATGGTTTTGGTTCATTCTAATGCAAAGAATATGGTCCTTTCTCTCTATCAATTTAGTTGTATAGATTTAATGGGTATATGTATCCTTATGTTATTCTTAGTTGGATTATCTATTTTAACAATTATTATATGATTTTTTAGGTTCTTTGTCTTAGTTCTACTCAAGATATTTGTATCCTTTCTCTATGTGTATATGACTTTTTTAGTTCCTTGTCTTAGTTCCACTCAAGATATTTGTATCCTTTCTCTATGTTTTTTAAGCGACAAACCTTTCTATTTCAAGGAGACAAATATTCTTTGCATGCTCATATCCTTATGTAACAAAAAGTATAAATAGAGATATCATAAAATATATATTAACAATGAGAAGAATTGAGAAGTACATATAATTATACAACTTCATTTTAATTACTCCCAACACAACACCATCATGAACATGTTTGTACATCAAAGAGAGGGAATATAGATATTCAATAAGTAAAATATAACATGATGTGAAATCTAACTGTAAATCTAGGCAATAATTGTTTCACATCTAAATCCAATACTTATACAAATTAAAATTTAAAAAAAAGATAGAAACTAATAAAAAAGTCAGAGGAACCAATAAACACCTAGCAACATCACTCAACCTTTCTAATAGATATTAAAATAAAACTAATAATTCATAGGTTTCAAATTATATATGTATATAAAATAATTTATTTATTTTTTAATAGAAATATATATATATGTAAGAGATGTGATTATATTAATTAATAGTATATATAAAATAATATTGATTTATATTAGAAAATCAATATGTAGTTTATAACTTCAGGCCATTATTCTTTCATGGGTAATCCCACTTCTTATGGTTTTTATCATAAGTTCAACATTTATGTAGTTCCACTCGATAGACATTAGCCTCCTCTCTCACAGTCTGAGTGAATAAGTCTCTCTCTACATTAGTAAACCTTTTCTAAAACTCACCCTTGCTAATGGTGATTGAATTCCCTTCCTTTTTTCCAAGAAGTTTCTGTGCAATTGCATGCTTCTTTCCTTTGAATTTGAGGCTTCCTTTTTCTTTCCAATCATTCCTAGCTTAGATTGCTCGTAGTAGTACTTCATTTTTGTAATAGCCTTCACAGAATTTTGTGACTCATCAAACTCTATCATCTCCTTGAAATTATGTGGAAATATTTTTGAATCTTTTCCTTCTCATCCTCGTACTTCAATATTCAGTTAAATACCAAATAAATGCATAATTTTTTTCATGTTTAATATAAAGTTGATATATATATATATTATATCTTATTTAATTTTGAGTATAGTTATAATATAACTAAAAAATATTTCTGAATAAGTTATAAATAAAGCAATTCAATGTCTCTATTAAACATTACCAATGTGTCTATGAAGCATTACCAATGTCTGTATTAAGAATTACCTGGAAAAAAACAAAACAAAATACCATTCAATGTCTCTATTAAGAATTACCCGGAAAAAAACACAACAAAATACAATTTTATATCAACTATAAATAGATAAAGACAAACTATTTAATCACCTAAAAAGTCAAAAGTAATATATTTAAAAAAATTGTGAAAATCTCTAATTTGTTTGATTAGACATTGTAACCATGTTTAAAAATGTTCTCAATATTCTTTATTTTGAACACCAATCAATAAATAAATTACAATAAATCTTAAATCAATAATAATTTATGAAGACAACACAAAGAGTTTACGTGGAAAACCATGGAAATGATCAACAATGATTTTTATTAATAATACAATATACATCAAAGTTCACCTCCACTCCAATGTCCTATGCCTTCCACTCTCTCTTTTTTTTGCGAGTCGAAGGCCACAATACCATGTGTAACCAAAACCCTGTGCAATCTATAAACCTGAATTATTATTTTTCACTCTCTATTTATTTTGTGAGAGATATACTATATTTAACTAGTCTAGACAAGGAAATACTAGAGGAACAATACCATGTGTAACGAAAACCATGGGTCCCAAACAATAGATCCAAAACCATGTGCAAGCTATAAACCCAAATTAATATTTTTACAACGAGAACATCACAAATAAATATTTAAATATTATGACAACTATCAATATAACTTAATTTTGTTTTTATTTTTTATTTTTTAACATTGTATTTTATAATAACTGATTTAATGAGTCATCATTGAGACAACCATATGACTATCATCATTGAGACAAAAGAGCCCACACACACATTTCACAAATTTATTTAGTTATAATATGATTTTAGAATTTTTGTTTATTTGTTATTTAAGGAATATAAGGTTTGAGTGTAACGTTAAATTATAGTCATTGTTTAAGCAAACTACCTTAAAAATTTGTGAAAACTTCATAATTACATTTGCGTATGTACATTGAATTTATATTATAGTTAGAAAACTTCATAATTGCATTTGTGTATGTACATTGAATTTATATTATAGTTATTAATTAAAAATTGAATACCAATTAGAATGATTTTGGAATGCATCAGTATAAATATGCATAGATTTTTTGGATCTCACATGTGACCTTTACACTATCAATAAAATATAAAATAAATTACATTTTAAAAATTGAAAAATATTATAACACAGTTAAAATTGATTTCTTGGGTTAAAGCCATTTTCCATAAACTAGGTGGAAATTGTTATACAAGTATTAAATTGCAATCATAAATGCTTAATTTAAAGGATTTTAATTTGAACATTATTTAATTGTTTTGATTTATTATTGTTAAGAAATTTACCCAAGAACACAAATTAATTATGGAGAATTAGTGAGAGAAATTAATATAAAAATAACCAGCAACAACCATAAACAGATAAACACACATGTTTATAATATGGGGAAAAACCCGATCATAATGAAATTTCATTATCCTTGGCCAAAACCCTGGCCAATCCGGCCAAGTGAGCCTTCACAGCTCACCTCCAGGCCCTTGCATTACAATGAAGTCCTTCCAGCCTTTTATAGGCTCCATTACATATAATACCACGGGCAGAATACCATGGGTGCACAATACCATGTGCCCCAAAACCATCACTATTTAACCTTGTCAACTTTTGACTCTATCCCGAGTCAAGTTTACCTAACAATTCCCCCCTTAAACTTGACTTGGGGTTCCTTGACTAACTCCAGCCAAACCTGCTAAGTGAGACAATCTCGCTCACTCTAGCTCTTACCCCCCTCAGAGTTTTTACCGGGGTATTGTTAACCCGACATCCCCCCTATCACCTAGGTCTAACCCAAACTTTTCCGGTGATCACCGAGGGGTACACATGCCTTACCAAGTCTTACAGTAGTATGCCTATTTACATGTACTAATTTTGACTTCATTAAATTTTTTTTTTTGTTTACTGCTGCTGTGATTTTGATCCATCCTCTCTCAATAGGTGACGGGTTCAATTCTTGATCCCATCGGATTTCTCGTTTTCATGCTCACTGAATTCTTCGTGATTTCTTCCTTGATCTGTCATTTCAACTCCTGCAATGTTTTCCTCTCTGATTCCTTCAAATCAGAAACGAAGTTGCTCTACTCCTTGAATGAATTCAGCCATGGCTCTGTTACAGGACTGCTCTCTGCAACACCATTTCCATTGGGCTAAAATAAATCCTTCACTGAAGGCATACATTCGAAGCCCAAACCCTCAACCATGGCTCTGATACCAATTGTTAATAAATTTACCCAAGAACATAAATTAATTATGGAGAATTATTGAGAGAAACAAATATTAAAATAACCAGCAGCAACCATAAACACATAAACACAACAAGAACCTTGTAGATTCCATCACTAGTGGCCTCACGTAGCAGAAAACCAACAATTTCCGAAGCCGCATGAACAATTTTCTTCTACTGACCTTTTTAAATAGCCGCATGAATCCCGAAAAAATTGTTAACATGTTCCAAACCGGTAAATATCGCAAATGCACTACGATACCTGGTAGTTACAGCACTATCTTTTGCACATTCTCCTCGAGGTTTTTCCATGTACAATTGTTCCACCATTATTTTCAAACCCAGATCTGTAAAAAGGCTGCATTGATCTCATCAGGCACTATCAACCCCTGGCATCAAAAAATCCCTTTGAAGCCAATATCTGGCTCTGATACCAGTTGTTAGACCAAAGCATACATAACACACAACGGATTTATACTTATAGACAGACAAATGGAGAAACAACAACATTACTTAATCAGAAATAGCGGAATAGAGAAAACAATCACTGGAGAACAGAAATCACTTTGCATTACATTACAAGATTGGGCCTTGGATTTTAATTTGAACATTATTTAATTGTTTTGATTTATTAGGAGCTAAATTTTTTCAACCATCAAGTTGTGCTCAACTTATTTTTATTAGTCATAAAACCTTTCTTGAAATTAAGTGTAGGAAAACTAACTATGTACTTGACCAAGGGTGTCATATCATTCTTCAATGCATGACCTTTCTTTATTACTAGACCAACATGTATGCATTCATCATGATAGTGCATTTGTAATGTGCATGGTAATATTTTTCGTTGGATATTATTTGTAATGTGAATGGAAGCATTTTTCATTCATATGTGTATTATTTGATATTGGTGAGGTGAACTTTGAAAGAGATAATGCTTGCAGCCATTTCACTTCATTCTTATATGTAGAGTGAGTTAATCACTCCAATTTGGAATTGGATTACAACTTGATGACCATGACCTAGGACCAAGCAATCTTGTTTGTTCCCTGAACAAACACGTATAAAATAAGACTCTTAATCAATGTCATCATGTCAACTTCAATTCCACATGTTTAATATTAGGATGTTTCATCTACATGTCTCACATGGAAGGCATTCCTTCTATGTTAAGAGCCACAAAGGGAAAGTTTGGATAGGCATTTCTATGTTATGTTGTTACACTAATGGAAGTATGTTGTTCACGTGTTCTGGGTGATCAATGTTGTGTCATCAACTATTATAAGTGTGTGATCATGCTCAATTTTTGTCTTTTTTCACTTTGGATTTATTGATACCACACTTAGCTAAATTCCGATAAGTACATTCTTGAGCAATTTCTGTATATGGAATTTGTACACATCTTCGTTTATGCTTCTACATCGTATATGCGCAAATTCCATATACATAAATTGCGCATATATGAAAACTGGGCATAGACGGAAGATGTGCACATATACAGAAACTGGGCATATACGGAAGATATGCACAAATCTTCCGTATATGCCCAGTTTCCGTATATGCGCAATTTATGTATATTGAATTTGCGTGTATACGGAAACTGGGCATATATGGAAACTGAGCATATACGGAAGATGTGTGCGTCTTCTGTATATGCACCGTTTCCGTATATGCGCAATTTCAAGATATGGAATTTGTACACATCTTCGTTATTGCTTCTGCATCGTATATGCGCAAATTCCATATACATAAATTGCGCATATACGGAAACTGTGCATATACGGAAGATGTGCGCATATACGGAAACTGGGTATATACGAAAGATTTTCGCATATACGGAAACTGGACATATACGGAAGATATGCACAAATCTTCCATATATGCCCAGTTTTGGTATATGCGCAATTTTTGTATATTGAATTTGTGCGTATACGGAAACTGGGCATATACGGAAGATGGGCGCGTTTTCCGTATATGCACCGTTTCCGTATATGCTTAATTTCAAGATGTGGAATTTGTACACATCTTCGTTATTGCTTCAGCATCGTATATGCGCAAATTCCATATACATAAATTGCGCATATACGGAAACTCTGCATATACGGAAGATGTGCGCATATACGGAAACTGGGCATATACGGAAGATATGCACAAATCTTCCGTATATGCCCAGTTTCCATATATGCGCAATTTCTGTATATTGAATTTGCAAGTATACAATGCAGATACATGAATTTTCCTGTATGTGCATATCATCCGTATATGCACGTCGTTCATGTATATTCCTTTATGTTACAGAAACTGCGCATATACGGAAACTGTGCATATACGGAAGATGTGCGCATATACGGAATCTGGGCATATATGGAAGATATGCGCGTGTCTTCCGTATATCCCTAACTTTCCTCTATGTGCATATCTTCCGTATATGCACGTCGTTCATGCATCTTTATTTATGTTACAGAAACTGCGCATATACGGAAACTGTGCATATACGGAAGATGTGCGCATATACGGAAACTGGGCATATACGGAAGACATGCGCAACGTATATGCGTAAATTTCATATACATAAATTGCGCATATAAAGAAACTGTGCATATATGGAAGATGTGCGCATATACGAAAACTGGGCATATATAGAAGATGTGTGCGTGTCTTTCGTATATGCACAGTTTCCGTATATGCGCAATTTTTGTATATGGAATTTGTACACATCTTCGTTTATGCTTCTACATCGTATATGCGCAAATTCCATATTACATAAATTGCGCATATACGAAAACTGGGCATATACGGAAGATGTGCGCATATACGGAAACTGGGCATATACGGAAGATATGCACAAATCTTCCGTATATGCCCAGTTTCTGTATATGCGTAATTTCTGTATATTGAATTTGCGCGTATACGATGCAGATACATGAACTTTCCTGTATGTGCATATCATCCGTATATGCACGTCGTTCATGTATATTTTTTATGTTACAAAAACTGCGCATATACGGAAACTGTGCATATACGGAAGATGTGCGCATATACGGAAACTGGGGATATACGAAAGATATGCGCGTGTCTTCCATATATCCCTAACTTTCCTGTATGTGTATATCTTCCGTATATGCACGTCGTTCATGCATCTTCATTTATGTTACAGAAACTGCGCATATACGGAAACTGTGCATATACGGAAGATGTGGGCATATACGGAAACTGGGCATATACGGAAGACATGCGCATCGTATATGCGCAAATTTCATATACATAAATTGCGCAGATACAGAAACTGTGCATATATGGAAGATGTGCGGATATACGGAAACTGGGCATATATAGAAGATGTGTGTGTGTCTTTCGTATATGCACAGTTTCCGTATATGCGCAATTTCTGTATATGGAATTTGTACACATGTTCGTTTATGCTTCTACATCATATATGCGCAAATTCCATATACATAAATTGCGCATATACGAAAACTGGGCATATACGGAAGATGTGCGCATATACGGAAACTGGGCATATACGGAAGATATGCACAAATCTTCCGTATATGCCCAGTTTCTGTATATGCGTAATTTCTGTATATTGAATTTGCGCGTATACGGAAACTGGGCATATACGGAAGATGTGCGCGTCTTCCGTATATGCACCGTTTCCGTATATGCGCAATTTCAAGATATGGAATTTGTACACATCTTCGTTATTGCTTCTGCATCGTATATACGCAAATTCCATATACATAAATTGCGCATATACGGAAACTATGCATATACGGAAGATGTGCGCATATACGGACACTGGGCATATACGGAAGATTTCCGCATATACGAAAACTTCGCATATACAGAAGATATGCACAAATCTTCCGTATATGCCCAGTTTTCGTATATGCGCAATTTCTGTATATTGAATTTGCGGGTATACGGAAACTGGGCATATACGGAAGATGTGCGTGTCTTCCATATATGCACCGTTTCCGTATATGCGCAATTTCAAGATATGGAATTTGTACACATCTTCGTTATTGCTTCTACATCGTATATGCGCAAATTCCATATACATAAATTGCGCATATACAGAAACTATGCATATACGGAAGATGTGCGCATATACGGAAACTGGGCATATACGGAAGATTTCCGCATATACGGAAACTGGGCATATACGGAAGATATGCACAAATCTTCCGTATATGCCCAGTTTTCGTATATTGAATTTGCGCGTATACGATGCAGATACATGAACTTTCTTATATGCGCATATCATCCGTATATGCACGTCGTTCATGTATATTCCTTTATGTTACAGAAACTGCGCATATACAGAAATTGTGCATATACGGAAGATGTGCACATATACGGAAATTGGGCATATACGGAAGATATGCGTGTGTTTTCCGTATATCCCTAACTTTCCTGTATGTGCATATCTTCCGTATATGCACGTCGTTCATGCATCTTCATTTATGTTACAGAAACTGCGCATATACGGAAACTGTGCATATACGGAAGATGTGCGCATATACGGAAACTGGGCATATACAGAAGACATGCGCATCGTATATGCGCAAATTTCATATACATAAATTGCGCATATACGGAAACTGTGCATATATGGAAGGTGTGCGCATATACGGAAACTGGGCATATACAGAAGATGTGTGCGTGTCTTTCGTATATGCACAGTTTCCGTATATGC